>JBBPBX010008336.1:0-12899 GCA_038048925.1 Garcialebias charrua | reverse complement strand
AGCCTTGAGGACTCATTTACAAGAGAGACCTGGTTTTATTATACAAAGTACATTGTACATTAATGAAAGAGACAGGATGTCCTTCTGGGTAGTCTTGGGACAGAAATGGACAGACTTTTTCAGGTTATGGGTTCAGATGGATTATCCCTGTTGGTTTGTTTGGTTTCGATTGGCATTTTTTGTTCAGGTTGTTGTTAGTGACTGTTTAAAAATGACACCATTAGCCAGATACTTGATGAATAAAAAGAGAAGCTAACATTCAGCAAGTTATGGAATTTCCTGAAACTAAAAATAAAATGATGTTATTGACTAGCAAGTCCGTAGAGGTCTTCGACTTTAGCATTGAGTAAGATGTTACAACGTTTCATCCTTAATACCTAGCTCTCATAGACTCGGTTGGCCCCTGGTTTATACATAAAGTGATTGCAAAAAATACCAAAAGGGCTTACCCTGATGCATGCTCAATAATCCAGGTAGAAAAATCTAAAAAAGCTAAGTTTGGTCCTCTGGACAAACCACTTCAATGTCCAGAGGACCAGACTTAGCTTTTTTAGACCAAAGGGGCTTGTATTTCTTGAAGGAATACGCATTGCCTGCTGTCTTTTATGTCAGCTTTGGACTCAAATTATGTTATGATGAGAAGTGACAGAGTTGTAGCTGTTTTTCTGTTAAATATTTAAAATAATATTTTGCGCAATATCAAGATATTAGGCTCTTTCATAAAACAGTTCCACAAGCACAGGCTCTTTAAGCTCCTTCGGGCCATTCATAAATCACAAATGGAGCCAGCCATGTCCTGCAGAGATGTGAGCTTTCAGAAAGAAAGCACAAATTTCAGAACCAGAAGTGGCGTAGGGCATAACTCGATTGAGTTAATGTGGAGCACGAAGCATTAAACATGTGATGAACACATCTCATTTTCAAAACGTGATGAATTGACTCAATTTGGTGATTCTGTTTGTGGTAAACTTTTTTTTTTGGTACCAAATACAACGTTACTGGGCCTCACCATCGATTTTACGCTGGTAATAATTCTGTTTTTGCAGTTTTATCCCATGACTGACTGGATGCACAAACCACTTGTCATTATCTTGTTATTAGGTCACTGCACCATTTAACCTTTTTCATGTCAACGGTTTTGGCTCTGTTACTACTTCGTTTTGTGGCACAAAGGCACACCAGGGGTGGGTTGACTTTGACCCTCCTCTCTGCCTTGATCCATTCAGAAATCACACCAAGGTGACCAGAGAGCATCTAAAGGGCCCAGCATACTCCATCCAAAGCCAAACAACCCACTCGCGGTCACGTGGTTGAGGGACATCGGTTTTCGCCCACACCTTTTATAGTCCATGAGACACAGGCACAGAGTTCCTGGGAAACCCCTCTCATTGCAGTATACATCACTGCATGGTTTCTTCTCACCAGAGTCTCCGCTCCATCTCTGCATCTGCCGTTGGGCCACAAATCTATCATGAAGAAAGCACCACACTTTTCAGCAGACAGACTCCTCCATACATCAAGTCTTCACTATCTCCATCCAGGAGTTTTTGGACATTTGACTAATTTAATGTGTTTGAAGAGTCATACAGTTGAATGTCTGAGCGCATTGACGAAAATGACCACAAACTTCTGACCAATCACACAATACTTGGCACATACTCCTGTGAGAAAAATTTGTCCCGGACCTTGTGTTGAGAAGGGGCAGGCAAAGCTATTCTGAGAACAAGACAACTTGATTTCTCTCACAGCTACGTCATTGAGAGATGATTTTGTAGCTTCTTATGGAGCATGCAGGATGGAGAGTTGTCTTGCAAAAGAGCTTTTAGCGAGATGTTATGATATGGTCAGAGTATGTGCTGCTATTGACTCTCAGGTACAACCATGAAAAGTTTTAGCCTATTCATTGATAACTTTACTGAGCTATAGACATTTGTATGTGGGGTAATGTCAATTAGCTGTGGTGTCCATCTTGAACTGGACTAACTTCAAAAGTTAACGAGTACGGTACGTGACTGCCCTGCATTAGGCTGGATGGAGTCGAGTATTGCACAGACAAGTGTAGAATATTTGAGAAGACATTTAGGGGGAATATAAGAGTGTATCTGCTTCTAAATGTGTACAAAAAGAGATAGGTTAAGTAAGACAACTGGCATAAAGAAAAACGGATCAAGCAGGGCGGTGGAGTGCCATAAAGACAGAGAAATGACAAACACATGAAACTGGTGAGTTTAAATTTTCAATCTATCTTTCTATCTGCTTTCTTTACTTAGCAAATCTGAGCATAACATAAAGATAACCACGTAGCCTACTGTAACGCCTAAAGGCCAGGCAGTTGACTGTGGCTACAAAAGCAGCATCAGAAGAGTGTCCTTTAAAAGAGCCTGAGATGTGAATGAAAACAGGAGGCCGTGGTTTCAGTTTTGGTGTATATATATATTAAAGTGATTGTGCACAAAATAAGACAAAAACAAAAACACAAACATAAAATAAGACAAAAACAACAAGAGTCACAATAGTTGAGTCACCAAATACATGTACTCATTTCAAAGTCCATTATCAAGTCCATAGTTCTAGCTCGCCATCTGTAAATCCATGTTGGAGATTCTGGTCCAAAGAAAAAAACCCGACCTCTTCAACTGAGTGAGGAGTACTTAACCTCAATGCACAGCCTGGTGGTGATTAATGGCAGAATCCCACAAGAGTTTGAATTAGAGCCACCAGTAACTCATGTATTTTGAGTTGCAATTTGCTGATCTGAAGAGTGCAGCAATTTGTTTGGGAGACGCCCAGTGGAGCACACCACAGCCACAGTGGAGAAAGAGGAAGTGAACTATGACCCATGGCTTAAAAAAGTTAGAGAGTTGGGGCAACACAGGAAGTGGACCCGCCAAAATAAATGTCATAGACTAGATGTGGGTTACAGGTTCCCCCCCTAAACTCATGTGCGGCCTCGCACATGCACGTTGCTGACACAAGACACCGTCACAAGAGGTAGCAGTCATCGAGGTTTCCTCCAATTGCAGAGCAGAGGTCAGCGCAGTGCTAAGCCCTTGAAACAGGGACTGGATGCTTTGCAGAACTGGACGCCCAAGCATTGAATACTGCAAGCGATTTGGTGGCTGCCGTGCTCGAGTAGAGTGTCGGATGGATGGTTCAGAATCTGGGCTGGAGAACTCAGGAGTAGTTGAATCACTTGAGAAGCTGATCGGCTTTGGGGAGGATCCAAGGTCTGGCTGAAAGGAGGCATTTTCCTCCGGAGGCTCTAGATCAACAGGACCCGTTTCATCTCCATCTGTTTGTTCTGCATCCAGCTCAGTCGGTACTAGTTCAGCAGTAGGTTCATGTCCAGGTCCCATTTCCGGTTCTACAGCAATCGTTTCCTCCTTAAAACTCTGTGAATGCTGGCCAGACAGAGCCTCAGGCATAGGAACAATGGTAGATGCAGGAACAGGTATGTTAACCACAGTTGTGATTCTGGTAGGACAGGAGCTGGAGTAATCAGGTAAGTCAGGTAAGAACAGTTCTTGATCTTCAGGGTCTGAAAGGTCGGAGGTTTTTGGAGTCACTGGGGGTGCCATCACTGATTTTGGCTTTAACTGTTCTGGTTTGGAAGCTGGTGTTAGGTAGCCACAAGGCAGCAGCAGGTCACGGTGGAGGGTCCTAATGGGACAATCTTTGCCTTCTGGTTTAACTGTATATACCGGAAGAGTGCCGGCTTTCTTCTGGATAATATACACATCTGGCTCCCACCGATCTGCGAGCTTGTGTTTGCCTCGTAGTTTGACGGTGAAGATTCTCAGTCGTCCAGGACATGATAAAATCAAAAAAGGCGTTCAATACAGGCGTTCAATAAAACTCGTAGTTTGACGTTTCTAACCAAAACTCTATCCCCAACTGAGAGGTCTGCAGCAGTGACTCGCTTGTCAAATTTAAGTTTATTCCTTCCCATAACCTTCTCAGAGTTTTCAGTTGCAATCTTGTAACTTTCTCTGAGGTGTGATTTAAGCTTTTCAACATACTGTGAATGAGATGTGGATGGGTTTTCAGACACAGGCAGTCCAAAAGCTAAGTCAACTGGAAGGCGGGGTTGACGACCAAACATCAGTTCATATGGGGAGTACCCAGTGACGTCATTTCGAGTACAGTTGTAAGAGTGTACCAGCGGCTTCACAAAATCTTTCCAGTGTGTTTTATCCTCTTCTTGTAGAGTACCCAACATATTTAAAAGTGTTCGGTTGAATCGTTCCACAGGGTTGCCACGGGGATGGTATGGTGTTGTCCTACTCTTAAGAATTCCAGTTATTTGACAGAGCTCTTTGATAGTGTGCGATTCAAAATCGGGTCCTTGGTCACTATGGAGACGCTCTGGGATTCCATAATGAACAAGGAAGTTGTCCCATAGTGCTTTTGCTACGGTTTTGGCTTTTTGATTTGGGGTTGGCACTGCAACAGCATATTTTGTGAAGTGATCGGTTATCACAAGAACATTCTTAGTGTTGCTTCGGTCTGGTTCTATTGAGAGAAAGTCCATACAGACCAGTTCGAGTGGTCTTGAAGTTTTAATGCTGACAAGGGGTGCAGCTTTCTCAGGCTGTGATTTCCTTCGTATGCATCTCTCACAGTTCTTGACTTTATTGCAAACATCAACTGCCATTCGTGGCCAGAAGAAACGTGATCTGACAAGGTCCAGTGTTCTCTCTGTACCCAAATGGCCCATTTGGTCATGAAGCTGGTTGAGGACCTCAGGCCGACACTCCTCTGGAAGGACAAGCTGGTAAGTAAGCTCACCTCCAATATTCCTCCTCCTAACGAGAACATTATTATGGAGCTCCAGACGTGTAAGCTCTCGCAAGAGTAATGGCAGATTGGGGAGCTGTTCCCTTAGAGATGGTGGCGGACTTTCTCCTCGTTCCAGTTGAGCAACAATGTGCTGAATGACCGGATCGGCTCGTTGTTTGGCAGCAATTTCATCAGCAGAGACGGATGGCATGACAGGTGAAGAGAACTGCATATCATTAACAAAACTGTCTGGTAGGCTATCAGTGTTAGTAGAGAGCGTTTGCACAAGAGCAACAACTTGGTCCAGGTTGGGTGAGCTGTACACTAGTTGTCTGTCACATATTGCTTGGACTGAGTGCTGGTCAATCAAAATAGAAGATGGATGTTCAAGGTGTTGCTCAGTGAATTTCAATATTCTTTCTCTCTCTTTCCTAGACAAAGCATCCTCCATCTGTTCAACATGAGGTCGCCGAGAGAGTCCGTCGGCATCAGCATTCAACCTGCCAGCCCGGTAGATTATCTTAAATGAAAAGGTTGACAGAGCAGAAAGCCATCTGTAACTTGTAGCATCCAATTTAGCAGAAGTTAGCAGATATGTCAAAGGATTGCTATCTGTAACCACAGTAAAATTGGATCCGTACAAATAGTCATAGAATTTCTCTGTAACTGCCCATTTGAGAGCCAAAAACTCAAGTTTATGGGCAGGATACCGGCGTTCACTGTGTGAGAGACCTCTGCTGGCATATGCAATCACCCTGGTCTGTCCATCAAAGTCTTGGTATAAGACTGCACCAAGACCAATAGAGCTAGCATCTGTGTGCACGATGTAGGGTTTATCTGGGTTTGCAAAGGCAAGAACTGGGGCTGTACTGAGCTTCTGTATAATGTCTTCAAAGGCCTGCTGGCAAGCTGGCGTCCAACGGGAAGCAAAAGGTTCTTTGGGGTTAAGATAATGTTGTAACTTCCCCTTATGGTTTGACCTTTTCTGACTGGGAGGATATCCAGCTGTTAACTCATTGAGAGGTCTGACGATTGAAGAGTACCCTTTCACAAACCGTCGATAATACCCCGCAAAACCAAGGAACGATCTGAGCTCTTTGAGATTTTCAGGAACTGGCCAAGATGTCAATGTGGAAATTTTGTCTGGGTCAGTCTCCACTCCATCACTTGATACTACATGCCCAAGGTAGCGAACTGATGTCTGGAAGAGAAGACATTTTTCAGTTGATAGCTTCAGCCCAAACTCTTTCAGGCGTTGAAGAACTTTCATCAGCCGGTGTTCATGTTCCTCCAGAGTTGGTGCAAACACTATCAAGTCATCAATGAAGACAAGCACTTCTTTTAAATTCATGTCTCCCATGCACCGCTCCATGAGACGTTGAAAAGTGCTTGGAGCATTAGTTACTCCTTGAGGCATGCGGTTGAATTCATAAAATCCAAGTGGACAGACAAATGCAGTTTTATTCTTGTCTGTTTCATTCATCTCAATCTGATAGTAACCAGATTTTAAATCCAATGTGGAGAACCATGTGGAGCCAGACAGTGCTGAAAATGTGTCTTCCAACTTCGGTAATGCATATGCATCCCGGATGGTCTGTGCATTCAACTTCCTATAATCGATACAGAGCCGTACTGCACCGTTTTTCTTCCGCACTACAACTATGGGGGAAGCAAAGGGTGAGTTTGATTCACGTACAACACCAGATTGCAACAATTCTTGAATATGCTTTCGAACAGCATCCACATCTCGAGGGTGGATAGGTCTTGGTCGTTGTTTAAAAGCAGTGGGATCTGACAGCTTGATCTCATGCTTGACCTTGTCTGTACAACCAAAATCAAGATCATGCTTTGCAAAGACTTCTGACATACTGTCCAGCATGGTTGTTATACGTTGCTTCCATTCAGTTGAGAGCGGTGAGTCTCCAAAGTTGTAGTTCAACTTGGTTGGGTTTGATTCTGTATTTTGGGAGGGTTGTTGCACACACTGCTCTTTATGGAGAATGGTCTGGATGGTACTGACTTCAGCTATGGCTGCTCTGGCTGGAATCACAATTTCATGGTCAGATTCATTGGTGATCACCACTGGTAGTAAAGCAGGTTGGACAGGAGGTAGGTCAATAAGGCTGGATTTTACTATCAACCCACCAGGCAGAGAGAAGGAGGTTGGGTGCTGAATAATTACTTCTTTCTCACCTTGCAGAAATGGGCATATGACATGAGCATCCAACACAACAGTCTTCCGAGCAGAAATGATCTGTGGGATGGTGGACTGCATTTTGAGAATGCCATGATAGTCATCAGTTGTTAACTTGTGCCTTATCTCCAAAATCTTGTGCACTGTTCTATATCCTGACGGTACAGGACAGAACCCAGACTGTGACTGACAACACTGGTCATACACAACATCCAGGGTGTTGGTGCCAATCAGAACAGGGGGCTGTGATGATTGCAGGTCTGGGACGACCAAGGCCAAGGTGTGGATGTCCATCTCTTCACCTACAAACTCAGGTGGGAAGGTCAAACAGAGCTCTACATATCCAATGTAAGGCACTCTCTGTCCATTTGCACCTTCTACCTTCAAAAGATCATTTAATGGCTTTATTTTATGGTCAGACAGGTGGGTGTTATAAAAAGAATGTGAAACTGTGGTGACTTGGGAACCTGTGTCAAAAAGGCAATGGAAATTGGTCCCTTTAATCTTGACCTCGCCTGTACTTCTCATGCCCACTAAACCTTTTGGTAGTGGGAAATGTGAAGATGAATACTTAGTGTGGGAACATTCACTGGTTGCAGCTCTCACTTGTCCCTCAGTAAGAACTGCTTCTAGTTTGATGGCTTCTTATTTTCCCAGGACTGCTGTTTGTGTTTAAGCTGGCTGCGTTTTTCTTCAACCAGACTGGGGTGGGATTGATTGGAACAGTTGGGAGCAATATGGCCATCCTCTCCACACTTGAAACAGAACCAGGGTTTTGGCCTATTACTTGTTTGACCAGGGTTTGGTTTCTTATTTTTCAGCTGGATTTCTGACTTAGCAGATTTGGAGTCTTTGGATAACAGTGCTGACATCTGACTCTGCAGCTTCAGCATTTGCTTCCTCAAATCTTCAATAGCACCAGAGTCTGAAGAGTGGCCACATGAACATTCACTAGTAGTGTGAGTTTGCAAGTTAGCACGGTGCTTGAATGCAGGAATATGCTTTTTCATCAACATCTCTTTTGCCAATTGTTTGTCTTCTTCTGTTCGGAGTGTAAATAAAAGCTCTGAAAAGGGAGGTGGTTGGTCTTTTTTCTTTTCTAGTTGAAGCTTGTTAATCATGCTGTTATCCCAGCAACCTCTACAAAATTGTTTTAGCAAATATTTGTCCATTTCAACTGCTGGAATCCCACCACGCCTCACCACTGTAGTGAGAGCCAGCTGGAGTCTCTGCAGATATGAAGATGGAGGTTCCCCTTGGTCCTGAAGAGTGTTTAAAAATTTAGCGAACAGCTCTTCTCCGTCCTCAACAGTGGCATATGCAGAATCAAGTACCTGCAAAAATGTTGCAGGCAGGGCATTTGGTCCCAACCCTTTCACTAGGTCAGCAGCAGGTGGGAGTAAACCTTCCAAAATGCGCCTCGTAACATGTAAGGGTGCAAGACTTGGATCTGCATTTAAAAGTTCTATTTGGGACCTCCAGGATTCATAATCAGCCTCATTCTGTGGTTTTGGAAGCTTTCCTGAGAAAGTACGTAATCTAAATGAAGACAGGGGTTGAAGGTTCACATCATCTCTGCGCACAATGTGTTCAACTACAACCCTTTGTATATCAGGAGGGTTCAGATCATTACCTGGGAGAGAAATTCTTGGTCCCACATTTGTAGCAAGATTGGGCTGGGTTTGAGGTCCTTGCTGGTCGGTGGGAGACTGAACTGATTGCTGTGTGGGAAGAGCAGATGGCTGAGTTAGACTGGACACTCTGTCAGTGGCAAGTATCTCAACTGTGTCCCTCCCTTCACCATCCTCTTCAGACTGCCCTCCAGTGGCTGCCATTCCAAAATGTGCACATATTTGTTCAAACACTCCTCTCAAAACATCATCAAATGATTGTCCACTTTGCTGGGAGATGTGTCTTAATTCAGAAAGGTAATCAGGGGGTGAGGTAGTCCCCACTGTGGCTATAGCTGCGCACTCACTCAAAAGTAATTTAACAACAAATTTAATATCCTCTGCAGCCCGAGATAAGTAAGTATATGGTAAAAGCGGTTTTAGCTGTTCCAAAGCTGCAGCATTTATAAACTCAACGGCCAGGTTTTTGTAAAATGGACTCTCACGTTCAGTAACAGGAAAAAACTTTTTAATTTCACCATAACTGCGTAAATGATTGAGAATTTCATCATCTGCTGGAGTGTTTGTTACTCCACCTATGATAACAGAATGAGCAACATTGATACCAACTTTGTTAAAGAAATCCATGTTTCAATGTAAACAACCACACAATACATTCACCAAAACATTCACAGTATCAGGCTCCTGGCTAGCTCGCCAAAATTTGTAACGCCTAAAGGCCAGGCAGTTGACTGCGGCTACAAAAGCAGCATCAGAAGAGTGTCCTTTAAAAGAGCCTGAGGTGTGAATGAAAACAGGAGGCCGTGGTTTCAGTTTTGGTGTATATATATATTAAAGTGATTGTGCACAAAATAAGACAAAAACAAAAACCCAAAATAAGACAAAAACAACAAGAGTCACAATAGTTGAGTCACCAAATACATGTACTCATTTCAAAGTCCATTATCAAGTCCATAGTTCTAGCTCGCCATCTGTAAATCCATGTTGGAGATTCTGGTCCAAAGAAAAAAACCCGACCTCTTCAACTGAGTGAGGAGTACTTAACCTCAATGCACAGCCTGGTGGTGATTAATGGCAGAATCCCACAAGAGTTTGAATTAGAGCCACCAGTAACTCATGTATTTTGAGTTGCAATTTGCTGATCTGAAGAGTGCAGCAATTTGTTTGGGAGACGCCCAGTGGAGCACACCACAGCCACAGTGGAGAAAGAGGAAGTGAACTATGACCCATGGCTTAAAAAAAGTTAGAGAGTTGGGGCAACACAGGAAGTGGACCCGCCAAAATAAATGTCATGGACTAGATGTGGGTTACACTACCAATGCATAAAAAAATTCTCAGACTTCTGCATCCCAAACTGTGCTTCCCTGATCATTGCCATTGTTGACATATTTTAAGCAGGGGTGGAAGTAACCAATTACAAATACTCACATTACTGTAATTATGTAGATTTTCGGGGTACGTTTATGTTTATGAGAATTTCTTTCAATTGTGTAATCTTACTCATACAGTAGTTAAGTACAATTTAGACCATGTAATCTACTTTGCTACTTTTAAAATCAGAAATTGCTACTGAGTATGGCCACAATTTGAATTAGTATTCAAACCGTTCATCTGCATTTTTGTAGCCAATACTGTAATGCTCTCAGATAACAAACGCGACAACTACCTATACAACGTAAGCAAATGACAACTCCGTAGAGCAGAGTCATTTATAGACTGAAGATTTGGAGAAAAAGCGAAAATGGAGACAGAGGACAAACTGTCAACAGAGAAAATGACGAGGTTCAGGCTGAGGACGAGGCCCATGGCCGTACCTGGAGGAATGTTTTGTGTACAGAGGGTGAAAAGGAAACAACGGGTCCAGATGTAAACTTTGTTTGATCTCTACAGTGATAGCAGCTTACAAGATTTCAGCATCTAATCTCAAAAAACATATTGTGGTATACGAGATTTTACAGCTACCTGTAAGAAATTGCTTTTTATTGTTTGTATGTGTGGGTTATTAGTTTGGTTAAGTATGCAAAGATCTTAGATATTGTCACTGCCATTGGTTTAACTGGTACTAAAATAAGACAAAGCTTCTGAGCGTCTGAGAAATGTGTTTTGAATGTAGCGATTATATACAGTAAATCAAACTGAATTATTTCTATTGACAACACAATAAAACATCATTTGGTTAAAAAGTAATTAATACTCTGAGTAGTTTTTGAGAAGAGTATTTTGTACTTTTAATTAGGTATTTTTTACAACACCAGTAGCCTGGTTAAAACCAGAGGGAAATGAGAATTGAGCGGAGCTGCGTAGGAATGGCGAGGGCCAGGCTACAACACCAGTACTTTTCCTTGTAATTGAGTACAATCTAAGCAGTGTAACAGTAGTTGTACTTGAGTACAAAATTTCTGTACTCTTTCCACCTTTGACTTTATGTCACTTCGGCTGTTTCTGTAGGTAAGCAAACACATGTGGTTGGTATTCAGTCCCAAAATTAGCTTCAAATATTTTAATTTAGGACACAATACCCATAGATATGGGAAAGAATATGCAAATTTTGTTTCTTACCGTATGACTTTTTTTCATTAGTCTTCATAACATTACAATAAATAGCTTTAAATCAAATCAAATGTGAATTGAACAATTAAAAATTACATAAGAAAAGCTAAAAAGCACTGGCATCTTGTTGCAGTAATTCTTGCAGACTGATTGAATTAGACTACACAGGTGCTCATGTATTTCTGTCTGTTCCTGTTGATCCCTGTGTGGACAGTCTCTGTGTGTGGCTCCATGTCAGTCTGCACCACCTCGGCACGTGTGTGCGTGTGTGTGTGGACTCATATCTGTAGCTCACCTTGACTCTGCTGTGAATGTGGCATACTTGCAGAGGACACTGGGGCACAGAGCCCAGCTGGGGAGGGAGATGAGGCACAGCTGGGGATAATTAAACTCAGCACTGTCTCCATGAAAGGGCCAGATTGGCTCGGTGTCCAACCCCCTACAGACAGAGCAGCTTGGATTGAGACAGCACACATAAAAGTCTTCCCATTCTCTGTCTTCCTCAGTCAGAGCGAGCAGCTCAAACCTGTCAGGAGTAAAAAAAAAACAACAACAATTAGCTTTGCTGGTTGTTATTTCCTGCCATGAAAACACATTCGCTAACATCAGAGTTCAGGTAACATGGTTGACTGAGCAGGTCTGGCCAGTTATCTGCTCTAAAATTGCCTTGGCTTCGCATGAAACATGGACGCTGGCCATATCACAACCAGGGAGTGCCGGCATCAAGCGGAGGTGTGTGTGTCGGGGAAAGCTTTTTCCTGTTTCTCCTCCACAAGGCTCTTGATTCATTTTCAGCAGCGGCGCTCTCTGCCTCCCTGACTTCGCATCATTGGAAATGAAGCCTAAATCTGACCCGTGGTTGAGTGACCACACCCGTGCCATTAGGCAGGTATGCAGGAAAAATGAACGCAAGTGGAGAAAGGATGGTCTCCAAGTCTCATTTGATATGGTGAGAGAGAGTTGGCGTCGCTATCAACAAGCTGTAAAAACAGCCAGAGCCAAATATTTCTCTGACATTATTGTTGCCAACTCTCACAACCCCCGTGTTCTTTATGATACAATCAACACGGTCCTAAATTCACATGAACCGGTTCCTATTGAAGCATCTAAAGAACTTTGTGATAAGTTCCTTCAATTTTTTTTGGACAAGGTTACGAACACGAGGGCTTGTATTTCTTTTCCTTCCCATGACCCTTCCATCCTGGTCCCCTGTCCTGCACTTTTTGATCATCTGGAGCCTATTTCTCTCTCCTACCTAGAGAAAATTGTCACCAGTATGAAACCATCAGGTTCCCCCCTTGATGTTGTACCTCCTTGTTTTCTTAAGGAGGTATTTTCTACAGTTGGCTCTTTTGTTCTAAATTTGATCAATAGCAGCTTAATGTTTAGCGTGGTGCCAGGCAATTTTAGACATGCTGTGGTTCAGCCATTATTGAAAAAACCTGGCCTTGATCCTACCTCTTTGTCCAACTTTAGGCCAATTTCAAAGTTACCTTTTATTTCAAAAATATTGGAAAAAGTTGTTTACACCCAGCTGAAGGACTTTTTGGATGAATTTAAAATTTTGGAGGTCTTCCAGTCTGGTTTTAAAACCTACCATAGCACTGAATCTGCTCTTTTAAGGGTTTTTAATGATATATTTTTATCGCTGGATTCTGGAAACTGTGTTTTACTTGTGCTTTTAGATTTAACAGCTGCTTTTGACACAGTCGACCATGAAATTCTTATCGCCAGATTGGAGCAAT
>JBBPBX010008335.1:33700-62834 GCA_038048925.1 Garcialebias charrua | reverse complement strand
CCCCCCCAAAAAAAATAATAATAATATTTTTTTAAAGGCATGCAGCAGTGATGGATTGTGTACAAACTAATGTGGTGTCAGAATGGTAACTATTTACTCTTCTGATCCAACCACAATTAAATTCACTTTATCCAGATGCAGTTTATCAGGATACAGTAGTATTTTTGGACAATAATGAGCCAGAATGAAGGAGTAACAACTTCCTACATCTTACCTTTTTTCAATGCTGTTGTCTTGAAACTGGTATGTGATTCTGAAAAAAAGAAGAAAAAAAAAAGAGATGGGGGATTAATATGCTGCATTGAAAAAAGCTGAAACATTGAATAATTGTAGATTTGGATCAAAATCAAGCAAGTTAATTATACTATAATATTGTTATTGTTCATTATGAAATATTAGCCTAACTAAATGTCTAATTATAACTATACCAGGACCAATACAGTCTGAGACTTTACAAAATGCACAACCAAACTTTAATAAATAATAATTTTATTTATAAAGCGCTTTCAAACAAAGTGCTGAACAGTTACAAAAAGATAAGAATCAATATAAAAAGGTTGTAAGAACAAATAAAACATTGAAAAATGATTATATATTACAATTTTTCCTGTTTTGGCATGAGTCACCCAATATGCACGGTTTTGATTTGCTGACTCGCACCACGTGATTCAGTAACAGCACGCGATTGGTCTGTTTTTAAACGGACTAATCGCGCATTGTTACTGAATCACGTTGTGCGAACCCCCCCCCCCCCCTACGCTTTTGATTGGTTTACTCGCACAACGTCAGTCAGTAGCAACGCTCGATTGGCCCGTTTGAATTTGCCCGGGTTGACAAAAGATTAAAATAACACTTGAAGTTTCGAAACACAGCGAAATGTTAACGAATAGGTCTGACAACATACACCGAAACTGTACGGTTCAGTTTCTATTTGTAAACGGAGCTAAATTAATAAGTACACGCCAATATTCATGAATTTTTATGTTAGTTGACTTATATTAAACTGCGACATACGTACAAAACAACGTAGGTATTTTTAAATAAACATAGATAAGATTAAATCACCCAACTTACTGCAGAGGTGCTCAGAGTAGCATTCAATTCCAGGGTTCAGTCAGACGCACATTGCAAAAAACCAGCAGCATGATGAAATCCGGAAGAGGTTGTGAGGTAGGGACATACCACTAGTAAAAAAAAAGAAGGGGGTGGACCGCTCCACTTTCTTATAGTACCTTGTTTTCGTGACTACACGTTATGCAAAAACAGTAAGTAATAATATTTACTGACAAGTAAGGTAATGTACTGAGAAAAATTACAACCAATTGTCCTCAACATTTAAGCTTATTTAAAATGTGATAACCCCCGCAAAATGCTCTCACCCAGAGCTGGGAAGGGAGGAGAGGGGGAACAGAGGAGGAGGGGGTGAGGACAAACAGAGTACCTGGACTGGTCGGGATATGATGACAAAACAAAAAAGTACCAACAGTTACAAAAGGTGATTCATAATATAGTGTAAATAAAACAAATAAAGAGCAATAAAATAAAAAAATTACGTTAAAAAAAATATATGAGGAAATTAAAATCAGCTAAGAAACTAAGAATTTTTCCAGCTATTTTTTCATTTACATATTAAAGATTTTGCATAGGACATTCTTCCAGTGGTTCACATTAGGTTTACATTAAAAAAATGACATTTATGAACATAGTGTTTAGCTAATATAATCAAATTATTGATAGCATATTAATTATTTCCATTTGTATTAATTAACCCAAATTTGATTTCTTTTAAAGTGAGAGTAAGTAGCTGAATCCCTTTGGATTGGATCCACATTTTAAAATCAAGCCAAAATTGTTGAACTACCCTGTAATCAAAGAAAATATGTTCCAGGTTCTCACTCTCTGTCTCACAAAAACAACTTGCTCTCAATGGAGCCTAGAGGGACTTCAATGAAGCTCCTGTTATTATGGTTTGATGACCCCACCCCCCAAAGAATGTCATTCAAGTATGCCTCCTTTGTACTATAGCCCACCCAGCAGCCAGCACCTATCACCAGCATTTAGCATTACCTGGGATGCATGTACTGTACATAACAAAAGTCAGAGTCAGAGAGTCTTTATTGTCATTCACACCACATGTAGTACATGTGATGAAACGAGATTATGTACACTGCATCCCAGTTACATCCAACAATAAAATATAAAATAAACATTACTAAGCTCTAAGATGTGAACTAAGAAAAACGCCAACTAAAAATACACTAAGCACTAATATATAGAATAACATACTCCAACGAGCAGCACGAACATGAGTTTGCATGAGCAGATGAACACAAAACAGATCAGCAACATGAAACAGATCAGCAGCAACATGAAATAGATCAGCAGCAACATGAACAGATTAGCAACATGAAACAGATCAGCAGCAACATGAAACAGATCAGCAGCAACATGAACAGATCAGCAACATGAAACAGATAAGCAACATGTAACAGATCAGCAGCAACATGAACAGATTAGCAACATGTAACAGATCAGCAGCAACATGAACAGATCAGCAACATGAAACAGATCAGCAGCAACATTAAACAGATCAGCAGCAACATGAACAGATTAGCAACATGAAACAGATAAGCAACATGTAACAGATCAGCAGCAACATGAACAGATTAGCAACATGAAACAGATCAGCAACATGTAACAGATCAGCAGCAACATGAAACAGATCAGCAACAACATGAAACAGATCAGCAGCAACATGAAGATCAGCAGCAACATGAAACAGATCAGCAGCAACATGAAACAGATCAGCAGCAACATGAAACAGATCAGCAGCAACGTGAAACAGATCAGCAGCAATATGATGTGATGTTTCACAGTGACCATTCTGGTTAGATATTCATGAGTCTAACAGCCTCAGGGTAGAAGCTGTTCCTCAGTCTAGTGGTTCTACACTTAATGCTCCTCAACATCCTTCCTGAGGGGAGTGGGGCAAAAAGTGTGTGTGCTGGGTGAGTGTGGTCCTTCATGATGCAGGTGGCTCTCTTCCTGCATCTGGAGGTGTAAATGTCTGTGATGGTGGGGAGACTGACTCCAACATCTTCTGTGCAGCCTTCACCACTCTCTGCAGAGCTTTTCTTTCTGCAGCTGTGCAGCCTCTATGCCACACATTGATGCTGGAGCACAGGATGCTCTCCACTGCACACCTGTAGAAGGAGGTGAGGACTGAGCTGCTCAGACCAGCTCGTCTCAGCCGCCTGAGGAAATAGAGTCTCTGGTGAACTTTCTTGATCAGGCTTTGCACCAGCTCTCCAGGTGTTCCACCTCCTGCTTGTAGCTGGACTCATCATAGTTTGTGATGCATCCCACCACAGCTGTATCAGCTGCAAACTTTATGACAACCTGGATGGGTATCTGCACAATCATATGTGAGCAGAGTGAACAGGAGAGGGCTCAACACACATCCTTGAGGAGAGCCAGTGCTGAGGGTTATGGTGGAAGAGGAGAAGTTGTGGATCATCACTGACTGAAGTCTGTTAGTTAAGAAGTCAAGGAACCAGTTGCAAATGGAGGGGCTTAGTCCTAGTGTTAGTAATTTGTCCATCAGGGTTTGGGGGATCATGATTTTGAAGGCAGATGTGAAGTCCACAAAGAGCATATGGGTGTATGAGTCCTTCTGTTCCAGGTGGGTGAGAGCAGTGTGGACCACAGAGGAGATGGTATCCTCTGTTGATTGGTTCTCACAGTATGCATACTCGAGGGTCCTTGTTGATGATGGTTGTTTTGATGTGGGTCATGACCAGTTTTTCGAAGCATTTAGCGACTATCGGGTGAGGGCCACTGGCCAACAGTCATTCAGAGCAGTCACTGTAGAGCTTTTTTGGACTGGGATGATTGTCAAAGTCAAAGTCAAAGTCAACTTTATTGTCAGATCTGCAATACTGTACAGGACATACACAGGACCGAAATTGCGTTTCTCTCAGTCCCTCGGTGCAACAGTAAACATCTAAACATTGAAACACTGAACATATAATAATAGACATAAGCATAAAATAGTAAAACTAACACTGTCCTGAGTTTTTGCATAGTGGTATAAGAGTATGAAAATTTACACCAACTCTAAAACTAAAACATTAAACATTCAATGAACATAAAATTTACACCAACTCTAAAGCTAAAACATTAAACATTTAATGAACATAATACTGTCCTGAGTTTTTTGCATACTAGTATAAAAAAAAGAGTATAAAAAGTATAACTAAAATAAACTAAAGGTTTCTAGCATTGACATTTGCAAAGTGGCAAAGCAGCGTATGAGTTAATGTACACAGTATATGTATGAGGTAGTAGTTGATGTCGTTATAGAGGCAAAAAGTGGCATATGCAGTAAGGCACATTGGGCATCCCTAAATAAGACCGTTCAGAGCACACTGTATATGTATCAGCAGTGGTGTAGATATTAGAGTAGTGAAAATGTAAACAGTAGTAATTACATGTAATCAGTAGTAATAAAAGTAAACAGTATTAATAAATGTAATTGTGGTGTGGTCTTCAGGCAGACGGGATCTGTCTACAGGGCATGAGGTGTTAAAGATATTGGCCAGCACCTTGCAGAGCTGATCGGAACTTTCAACACTTTCCCAACACTTTTTTTTTGGATTATGGTATTTTGACCAAGGGTTAGGATTTCCAACTAAACGCAGTGATAGGACCACCAAACTCACAGATCTTGTTCTCCATAACTCCCTGACCGCAATTTATGAGATTCCTGTCCGTCCTACGTTCTCCCTATGAATTATGGGTATTTGTATTTGGACAAATTGGGGTTAGGATTTCCACCTAAACGCAGTGATAGGACCACCAAACTCACAGATCTTGTTCTCCATAACTCCCTGACCGTAATTTATGAGATTCCTGTCCGTCCTACGTTCTCCCTATGAATTATGGGTATTTGTATTTTAACAAATTGGGGTTAGGATTTCCAACTAAACGCAGTGATAGGACCACCAAACTCACAGATCTTGTTCTCCATAACCCCCTGCACACACACACACACATGCACACACATACACACACACACACACACACACAATATGCAAGTGTACAGTTAAATATACATATCCAGACAATATCCTACACTAGGATTTTTCATGTATGGGTATCTGGAAAATATCCAATACTAGGATTTATTATGGATGGGTATCCAGAAGATATCCAATACTAGGATCTATCACAGATGGGTATGCGTGGGATATCCTGTACTAAGATCTGTTAAAGATGAGATCTCCCCATATAGCACCAGAAACATATTGGATATGTGGCAGATACGTAAACTTGCATACTGTTGTATCTCCCCAGATATTAGGCCTTTTTGTATGGGTTTAACGGGCCCCGAATGGGTTTTCAGTGGGAACCAGATGGTAATGCCTTAGTCCTAAAGGAACAATTGGGACTTTCTCAACTAAGCAGAAGTGAACAAAATAAGATGAAAAATGTCTTTTGGTCAAGGTTCTTTAAAGGCTAATGTGAATTATTGTCAGTATTACTTTTTACCTCTGCTGAGTAAACATTTATTATGTGAATAGAATAGAACTTATTTAACAAAAAACTCAAACATAAAACATGCCCAAAACAAACTACTGTACAAGAAATGCTCTTTTAAACAAAGAAATTTTAATGTTTTGCATAGTGTTGTTCAACATCTACAAAATTATTCAAGACAGCATTTCTGAAAATAATTTAAATTAGTTTTTACTTTAAAAAAAAGACAAACACACACACCGGTTTGTTAGTTTTATATAGTCCCTCGTTTATCACAGGTGTTTGGGACCATGAGGTGCGCTGGACCATGCATATTGCTGGTGGGAACACGCCCACTAGCGATAAGTGAAAAACAGCAAAGTAGGATAGTTCAAGTTCAGTCAACTTTTGTCATGACACGTGCCAGGTTGCAATCACACTCATCACCTGTTACTCCCAAACTCCCTTCTTAAATAAACAATTTAAATTTTAATACTACTATATATACAATATTTTACATAAACAACACATGCTGTATGGATTGTTTATTTAAAATATTGTATACAGTATGTAAATTTAAATTGTTTAGGAGGGAGTTTGGGAGTAACAGTATATATATATATATATATATATATATATATATATATATATATATATAATATATATACGGAAAATATCCTATACTAGGATTTTTCATGTATGGGTATCCAGACAATATCCAATACTAGGATCTGTCAGATGTGTATCTGGAAAATATCCAATACTTGGATTTAATATGTATGGATATCCAGAAAATATCCAATATTAGGATCTATCACAGATGTGTATCCGGAAATTATCCAAATGCTAGGATTTTTTATGTATGGGTATCCAGACAATATCCAATACTAGGATCTGTCAGATGTGTATCCGAAAATATCCAAATGCTAGGATTTATTATGTATAGGTATCCAAAAAATATCCTATATGAGGATCTGTCAGATGTGTATCCGGAAAATGTCAAATACTAGGATTTACTATGTATGGGTATCCAGAAAATATCGAACATTAGGATCTATCACAGATGTGTATCCGGAAAGTATCCAAATGCTAGGATTTTTTATGTATGGGTATCCAGACAATATCCAATACTAGGATCTGTCAGATGTGTATCCGGAAATATCCAAATGCTAGGATTTATTATGTATGGGTATCCAGAAAATATCTAATATGAGGATCTGTCAGATATGTATCTGGAAAATGTCAAATACTAGGATTTACTATGTATAGGTATCCAAAAAATATCCAATATTAGGATCTATCACAGATGTGTATCCGGAAAGTATCCAAATGCTAGGATTTTTTAAGTATGGGTATCTAGACAATATCCAATACTAGGATCTGTCAGATGAATATCCGGAAAATATCCATATGCTAGGATTTATTATGTATGGGTATCCAGAAAATATCCTATATGAGGATCTGTCAGATGGGTATCCAGAAAATATCCAACATTAGGATCTATCACAGATGTGTATCCGGAAAATATCCAATGCTAGGATTTATTATGTATGGATATCCAGAAAATATCCTATATGAGGATCTGTCAGATGGGTATCCAAAAAATATCCAACATTAGGATCTATCACAGATGTGTATCCGGAAAATATCCAATGCTAGGATTTATTATGTATGGATATCCAGAAAATATGCAATATGAGGATCTGCCAGATGTGTATCCGGAAAATATACAATACTAGGATTTATTATGTATGGGTATCCAGAAAATATCAAATACTAGGATCTATCACAGATGTGTATCCAGAAAATATCCAATACTAGGATTTATTATGTATGAGTATCCACAAAATATCCAATACTAGGATCTATCACAGATTTGTATCTGGAAAATATCCAATGCTAGGATTTATTATGTTTGGGTATCCAAAAATATCCAATACTAGGATCTATCACAGATACGTATATGGAAAATATCCAATAGTAGGATCTTTCTCATATAGGTATCCAGAAAATATCCAATAGTAGGATCTTTCTCATATAGGTATCCAGAAAATATCCAATACTAGGATATCTCAAGTATGGGTATACATAAAATATTCTATACTAGGATCTATAGCAGATGTGTATCCAGAAAATATCCTATACTTGGATTGATCATGTATGAGTATCCAGAAAATATCCAGTGCTAGGATCTATCACAGATGGGTATACATGGGATATCCTGTACTAGGATCTGTTACAGATGAGAACTCCCCGTATATCACCGGAAACATACTGGATATGTGGCGGATACATAGACTTGCATACTGTTGTATCTCCCCGGATATTAGGCCTTTTAGTGCAGTGGTGTGTCATCTGGACAGAGAATGGATGATAAGGAAACCTGGTGGTGGAATAGTGAAGTGTAGGACGCCATTCAAAGAAAGAGATTAGCCAAGAAGAAATATGACAGTGAGAGGACTGAAGAGAGGAGACAGGAATATAAGGAGATGGGACATAGAGCAAAGAGGGAAGTAGCTAAGGCAAAGCAGAGGGCGTACAATGAGTTGTATGGGAGACTGGACACTAAAGAGGGTGAGAAGGACTTGTACCGATTGGCAAGACAGAGGGATCAGGCTGGAAAGGATGTGCAACAGGTTAGGCTTATTAAAGATGGGAATGGGAATGTTCTAACAAGTGAGGAGAGTGTGATGGGAAGATGGAAGGATTACTTTGAGGAGCTAATGAATGAAGAGAATGAAAGAGAAAGAAGAGTGGAGGTCATAGAAACTGTGGACCAGGAAGTGGGAAAGATTAGTGAGGGTGAAGTCCGGAAAGCTCTGAAAAGAATGAAGAAGGGGAAGGCAGTAGGACCTGATGACATACCAGTGGAGGTTTGGAAATGTCTTGGAGAGGTGGCAGTGAGGTTTTTGACTCAAATATTTAATGGAATATTTGAGGGTGAGAAAATGCCTGAAGAATGGAGAAGAAGTGTGCTGGTTCCCATTTTTAAGAACAAGGGTGATGTACAGAGTTGTAGCAACTACAGGGGAATTAAGTTGATGAGTCACACGATGAAGATCTGGGAGAGAATTGTGGAAGCAAGACTTAGACAAGAGGTGACTATCTGTGAGCAGCAGTATGGTTTCATGCCAAGAAAGAGCACCACAGATGCCATCTTTGCTTTGAGGATGTTGATAGAGAAGTACAGAGAGGGTCAGAAAGAACTCCATTGTGTGTTTGTGGATTTAGAAAAAGCATATGACAGGGTGCCAAGAGAGGAGGTGTGGTATTGCATGAGGAAATCTGGAGTGGCAGAAAAGTATGTTAGACTGGTACAGGACATGTATGAAGACAGCAGGACAGTGGTGAGATGTGCTGTAGGAGTGACAGATAGCTTCAAGGTGGAGGTGGGATTGCATCAAGGATCGGCTCTGAGCCCCTTCTTGTTTGCTCTGGTGATGGACCGACTAACAGATGAGGTCAGGCAGGAATCCCCATGGACTATGATGTTTGCAGATGACATTGTGATATGTGGTGAGAACAGGGAACAGGTGGAAGAGAACTTGGAGAGGTGGAGGTATTCACTTGAAAGAAGAGGAATGAAAGTCAGCCGTAGTAAGACAGAGTACATGTGTGTGAATGAGAGGGAGGCCAGTGGAACAGTGAGGCTACAAGGAGCAGAGGTCACAAAGGTGCAGGACTTCAAGTACTTGGGGTCCACTGTCCAGGAAAATGGGGAATGTGGTAAAGAGGTGAAGAAGAGAGTCCAGGCAGGATGGAGTGGATGGAGAAAAGTTTCAGGAGTGATTTGTGACAAAAAGGTGTCAGCAAAGGTCAAAGGAAAAGTTTACAAGACAGTGGTGAGACCAGCTATGTTGTATGGTCTGGAGACAGTGTCATTGACAAAAAGACAGGAGAAAGAACTGGAAGTAGCAGAAATGAAGATGCTGAGGTTCTCCTTAGGAGTGACAAGGATGGATAAGATCAGGAATGAGATCATCAGAGGTACAGTGTTGTGTACCTGAGGGTGCTCAGAGTTTTTAAAACATCATTACTGTGTTTAGGTTGGTTGCAGTCTGCTAAAGAAAGCACCAGCAGTCTGTAGCTGCACTTTTTTCTCTCAGCCTAATCAGGCTTGATTAGCTCAGGTGAAACACCTGTTTGCTCTCAGCCTTTTAAATAGTCTGAGCTAAGACCTAAACACTGTGGAGCCTTACTGATGTGAGGTTGAGATTGCCAACTGAGGTTGGTGAACGCAAGCTGGTGCTTGTTGGAACTACTTGGAATCCTGTTGCAGGTAAATACCAAGTTTTGATCAAAGCAGTTGTATGCTGCATGTGTGTGTGTTCCAGAGTGTTCTCCACCCACTCTGATCACTGAGTGTTGAGCTATCATGCTAGTTCGTGTGAGCAAAAGCTCTTGAGGTTTGGTGCTGTTTAAACAGCTCCTGTAGAGCAAGGGTTCTCTTGTCACAGCTCTAGTGTTTGCTAGAGTTGTGTGTGGTGAAAGCTTGATACAATAGAGTTTGTTAATCAAGTAGAGGCTGGTGTGGAAGACACCAGACATCAGCTAAGGTTCATTGGAACTGCTGAAGATACACTTACAAACAACTGAGTGTTGATTGACAGCTTCTGAGCTGTATTGTGTGAACATTGGGAGATCTCCACTCTCCCTGACAGTTTACGGTTTGCTCCTGTTCGGAGTTGTAGACGAGCTGGTGAGCTTGTCAGGACTCTAGTAGTTTTATTAGAGTTCTGTGTGGGTTGAGGCTCCTTAAGAGCCAGTTGAAACATTGGCCTAAACTTAGGAGGTGTGGGCCTGTGCCACTGAGGCCTGTTTGAGTTAATTTTGGAGACACTGAGGGTAGTGTCTGTGCAGTTGTCCAAGAGGGGGACAGCTGGGGATAACAGTAACAGACTGTTACCTTTTTTCTCTTTTTCATTTTATTTTGTACAGGTAGTCCCTGACTTA
Source organism: Garcialebias charrua (assembly GCA_038048925.1). NCBI lineage: Eukaryota > Metazoa > Chordata > Actinopteri > Cyprinodontiformes > Rivulidae > Garcialebias > Garcialebias charrua. The sequence goes on along the minus strand of JBBPBX010008335.1, from coordinate 52,364 downwards.
CGAGCGAGTTCCGTTCCTCCGAGGCGCTCGTAAAGTGAAAATTTGTAACTTGGAACGGCCGCCACGTGTCTCGTAAGTCCGGAATTTCGCTCGTAAGTTGGAACGGTTTTGCTAGCGCGACTACAAACACTCGTTTTTCATCGAAAAACTGCTTACGAGTGCATAAAAATGATCGGAAACGTGTGTCCACATGTTTAGCTAACGAACTGTGGTGAAAAAACACAGAAAAACTCTGTATTTTTTGCGTTTTTTCCAAAAATTCGCCAGCTCGTAAGTCCGGAACCTCGTAGGTCAGAGCGCTCGTAAGTCGGGGACTACCTGTACTTTTGACTGCGTGAGGGTTGGTAGCCTAGTTTTCGCATTTTTATTTTATTGGTTAGTGAGGGCCTTGTTGTTACAGGTAGATCGTCACCTGGGGAAGCACTACGGTCCTATATTGGGGTTGGGTTTGCCTGGGTGGCATTTTCTTGTGTTTGGCCAGACTCACCGGTCCACCATTTCTTTGAACTTTCTTTTATTTATTTTCCTTTGGATGCTGAACCAGACGAGGACGCTCCAGTCCTGGTGAAAGAAGCCTGGGAAGACCTTGCCAGCCTGGAGTGCTTTATTTTAGGTTCAATAAAATTTGTTTTAATTCTTTTTCTGTGTCAGTGTCCACTTTGTATGTTTTGGCCTTTACCGGTCGTAACATATAAAATGGGGGCTCGTCCGGGATATGAATGAACGGGCTGTTTAGTTTAGTTTAGGATTTCTCTGGGTTTTGAATGAACAAGTTAGTTTAGGAGTTGTGCTGGATTTGCATGAGCTAGTTTGTGTAGTGGTAAACTGTGTGTGTTCTGTGCACCTGCTGTACAATATTTGAGCTTGGATGCTTAAATTAATGGGAGGCTCGTTGCTGAGTTTAGTTAAAACACAGTGTTTGTGACAGGCAGTTTCACAAATAACCTTGAGCTGTGTTTTTGTGTGTTCTGTGCGGTGCACAGCTGATGCACCTAATGGGGTTTGCTTGGTTGAACAGTTTTGTTGTTCACATTTATTTGGGGGCTTTTCAAAAGTGTGAACTTTAAAAAAAAATTGTCACCAAGTTTGTGAAGGATTTGACTTCAGCAGTTAGAAGCTGGCTGAAGCTTCTCATTGTTGCTGATTGCTCTGAGTAATCAGCTGTGTGTGTGTGTGTGTGTGTGTGTATGTGTGTGTGTGTGTGTGTGTGTGTGTATGCTGTTGCCTGTGATACATTCAAGGGCAGTAGGACATTTGTGTTNGTGTGTGTGTGTGTGTGTGTGTGTGTGTGTTGCTGTTGCTTGTGACACATTCAAGGGCAGTAGGACATTTGTGTTTTGGTTCACTGTCATCTGTGTGCAGGACATCTGGTGGTGAGCTGCTGTTGCTTGTGACACATTCAAGGGCAGTAGGACATTTGTGTTTTGGTTCACTGTCATCTGTGTGCAGGACATCTGGTGGTGAACTGTTGGGGTAAGCTGTTTAAAAAAACTGTTTGCTGTTTGTTGCTCAAAAACATGGCTTTCAATTTAATGAAATTTCTTGAACAGCCCACAGTGCAGGTCTTTGTAAACTGCACAATAGAACAGAAGCTAAGGGTAGCAAACCAATTCAACATTGATGTCAGAAAATTTGCTGATGATGGCTGGTTAGAGTGGGCACTGTTTTATGAATTAAAACAGCTTGGGATATTTCCTGAGATGAATGAGCAACTGCGTTTGAGAGAAAAGGAGGAGGAAAGAGAACGTTTGATTGCCATGGAGAGAAAAAAGCTTGAAGATGAGTGATCTGCTCTTGAGCAAGAGCAAGCTGCTTTAATAGAAAAACAAGAGCATGAACTATTTTTAATAAAGCAGGAACAAGCATGACAGCTTGAACAACAAAGACGTCAAGCTGCTTTGGAGGAGGAAGAGAAGCGTCTTCGGGAACAAGAAGAAGAACTACAACAGGAAATTGAACGACAGAGACTTCAAGCTGTTCAGGAAGCGAAGAGATGTCATCAGGAGCAAGAAAGACAGGAGTTGCTGAGAGAGTTGGAGCAAGAAAGACAGGAGTTGCTGAGAGAGTTGGAGCAAGAAAGATTGGGGTCAAAAAGAGAAATCAAGCTCCATGCTGAACTGAAAAAGCAACGTTCGTGTCCCATTGTGTGTCATCTAAAGGCGACACCAGAGCCTTGCATTCAAGAAGGTGAGCCTCTCACACTTCTACAGGAGATGGCGCCACAAGAACATTGTCTTCAGGAGGAGAACATTGAGAATGACATCAATTTGGGTGACAGTTTCTTCTTATTTCTTGAAAATGAACTTGAAACTAAATATGAAACTGAACCTGAACAAATCCCAGTTCAGTCAGATGGGGATTTTAAAAACTTTGATGAGCTGAAGGAACATGACATTAACCTGTGTGAATGTTTTTTATTCAGTTCTGAAGCAGAGGAAATTCCATTGAACCTGACTGAGGACACAAAAAAACAGTTCCTCCTGTTTCTTTGTATTCTTCTGTAGCTCCTGCTAAAAACAATGATGGAGATGATGATGTGTACTTAAGTGACACATTTATGAGTACTAAAGAAAAACAAGTTCCTGTAAAAACGGAAACATTTGTAGAGAAGTGGGATGAAGCAAAATTGTCACTGTCTAGACAACAGCTGATTGTTCTTCAGAAAGAAGAAGACATTGACATGGGAGACAGTCTTCATCTGCTGTTTGGAACTGAACATCTCCTAGTTCAGTCAAGAGAGGACCTGAAATCATCAAAGAAGGTACAGTCACACAAAACAATTCCACCTGTTCCTTTGTTTTCTCTTGCAGAGAACAATGAAGGAGTGTTGAAGGACAATGTGCAATCGATGACTAAAAGATCATCAGAAAATGCATTTTTGCTGTCTGTGAAATGTGAGGTGCTGCAACCTTACATTGAGCACATTATACATGATTCTGTGTCTAACTGTCTCTGTGCTTACAGTGTGACTGAGAGCAGAGCTGTTGAAACTGGCCCAGAGATGCTGTCCAGTGCAGAAAAGGAGGACAGATCCCCCCTGACTATCAAGACCAGTATTCAGTCACACGCTGGCACCATTAACTGTGGTGTTAGTTTTTGTTTGGGGTCTATGGCTAATAAAAAGCTTTTCATGGTAAACCTAGACAAGCGTAGCTTGTTTGGTTTTAAAATTTTTGAGTGTGACTGTAGAAGCTTGTTAGCGGATTTATGGACTAGTTTTTAAATGATGTTTTTAGTCCATTTAGGTAATGTGGCCGCTACATATTTAACCTAGGGATGCTCGATATTGACTTTTTTGCCGATATTCGATATGCCGATATTGTTTAACACTTAATTTCCGATTACGATATTAACCGATATTACAAACCGATATTAAGGTGAAATTATGTATCTCCTGTTAGGGACATTTTGTCTGCTTTATTGTGTTGCCCCACTGGATACATTCCATAGGCAAACAGTCTGTAGAAAATAAGAACCATTTCAACTGAAGTTATGGAAAAACTGCCATATTTATTAAAAAAAAAAAATCTTAAACAATAGGTTGGATCATGCTCTCCCTGAGATAATCCTGACAATACCCACTATAGCTAGGACAAATTTGACTTAAATAAAATTAAACATTGTAGCTGTAAAAGTGCTTGGAACATGTAATGTCAACTAAAATAACAAGTAAAATGTACAGCCAACTATAATTTTTCATTGTTAAATAAAATGTGGCTGGCAACAATAACGTTTTGAAAACTACACATTTCTATGAGGTACAAACAACACTTGAGAAATTAGGTAAACTGCAAAGAAAATAAACAAAAGTGCACAAATATGGACAGCCTTGGCTGCCCATCCCTTGGCCATACAGTCATTGAAATTATAAACTCGGCTCATTCAGCCCTGCTCCATATGAGCAAAATCAAAAAGATGCTATATCAAAGTGGTGTGCAATAAAAACAGAAAGGCGCACAGTTTCAGTCCAGACCTTTCAGATTAGAAAATAAAGTCCTTTACACAGTTGAATTAGGCTGAAAGATTGATGAGCCCATTTAACTGGCCATAACTATAATAAAAAAACAGTACTTTACAGGTACAGTACAAAACAGATAAATAAAAATATAATTCCTTACTTTGAGTTGATCAAGCTTGTCTCGTCTGTTTGCACGTCTGAGCACGTCGGAGCTCCGTATCAGGAAGGACTGTTAGCTTGTTAAGTCCATACATTTGAAGCCATAAAAAGAGTTTACTTTAATAAACTTACCGAAAGCCGTTTCTCCGCGGTGTTCGTTCATCCAAAACAAGCTGACCGCGTTAGCTAGCCGCCGCCATAACCTGCACTCATTAGCTCCATGCTAACGAGTCCATCCATCCAAAAAAGGCTGTCGGAGCTGCTTCTCCACGTTAGCTGGGTGTCCATCCAACATCTTAGGCTGCTAGGCGGACATCGAGACGAGCTCTCGGCCGCCGCACGTCGGTTCGGTTCTGGTGGATCAAAGCTGTTGTTAGCCGCCGCCAATAGACCTGCACTCATTAGCTCCATGCTAATGAGTCCATCCATCCAAAAAAGGCTGTCGGAGCTGCTTCTACATGTTAGCTGGGTGTCCATCCGACATCTTAGGCTGCTAGGCGGACATTGAGGCGAGCTCCCGGCCGTCTGTTCGGTTTGGTGTCTCTGGGTCCGCTTAGCATTCAGCGTTGAAGAGTGTAAACCGTTAGCAAGAGTGGGCTAGCCACTGTCACCAGTCCAGAGCGCTCTGGACCCCAAGCGTTGTTGCCAGGTTGCCAAACCCAGCAGTTATTTTATCGGACTTTTGTTATCGGAAGAGAAACCGATACCGATATGTAGAGATTTTACATTTTTATGCCAATATCGGTCCGATAATATCGGTAGGCCGATATTATCGGACATCCCTAATAATAACCAAAAGCTAAGACAAGACAAATGCTAGCTAAATATGGCAAAATGTTTGCTGGAAGCTAAAAGTAGCAAAAGACTAGCTAAAACCTAAAGTTTAAAAAAAGGATTAAAATCCAAACGTAGTAAAATACCAGCTAAAAATATAAAAATGCTAGCCAAAATTATTAAAAGGCTAGCTAAAAGTAGCTAAAAGTATGAAAATTCAATCTAAAACCTAAAACCTAATAGTAACAAATGGATAGCTAAAAGCTGCAAAAGGCTATTTAAAAGCTAAACGCAGCAAAGGAGAAATGAAGAAATCCAGTTTGCTGATGCAGGTTTCAAAGAGAACTTTTTTTTTAAGAATTAGAGATCTCTGTGTTTCTTTCTGTGGATAAAATATTTGTACTTGAAGGTAAATTTTAAAAACAAAATTCAGAGCACCCATTTCCTGAATGAGGGAAACGTTTTAATCAACGAACAGCTAAAATTACACAAAGTAGATGAAACAAATTATATTTTTAAACAACAATTTAAAAAAAAGTTTGAATGTTGACTACATAAAAAGGCGACTACCTTTATTGGAAGAAATTCCCTCAAAATTGAAGTAATTGGTCGGAATACTGCAAGAATGTAAGTGATGTTTCTAGGTCTGATTTGAAATGCATCTTTGTAAACGTTCTTCACAACAACCTGAGACGAGAACAAGAACATGAACAAGAACGTGAACAAGAGCGAGAAGAACAACAAGAAGAACAAGAACATGAACAAGAAGAACAAGAAAAGCAACAACAACAAGAAATGCAAGAACAAGATTTTTTTTTATTTTTAACAAAACTTTATTTACACAATAATTTAACACAATAGTGTTAAAAAAGGTGATCAGGACAAGCTTAAAATAAAATATTTACATGAGGAGCTTGTTGCGTTGTAGCTCTCCCTGATCAGAAATGGTGCATAAAATCTTCTTAAACCTCCACAGTTTCACAAAGTCCTCCAAGTGTCCCAGTGTCTCTGTGGAAGCAAAACTCCAACTCCAGTCTGGCCTTGATGTTGAACTTCCACAGAGCCACGGCATCAAGTTGAGGTCCAGCCTGCAGTCTGTCCCTGCGAGACAAGTAAACAGCCATTTTTGCTTCTGACACTAAGAAGTTTAAAGTTTGGGATTCAAACTTAGTGGCTTTGCAGTAATGTACTCCATTAATAAAAACAGATTTGGTGAAAACTATATCAAAAAGGCTAAATATCTGAAGAAGTAGACAAAGGTCTAGATGAAGAACAAGAAGATGAAGAACAACAATACAAACAACAAGAAGAAAAGCAAGAACAAGAACAGCAACAAGAACAATAACAAGAAGAAAAGCAACAACAACAAGAAAAGCAAGAACAAGAACAGCAAGAAAAGCAACAACAAGAAAAGCAAGAACAAGAACAGCAAGAAAAACAAGAAGAAAAGCAACAACAAGAAAAGTAAGAAAGAGAACAGCAAGAAAAGCAACAACAAGAAAAGTAAGAACGAGAACAGCAAGAAAAGCAACAAGAAAAGCAAGAACAAGAACAACAAGAAGAAAAGCAAGAACAAGAAGAACAAGAAGAAGAAAAGCAACAACAAGAAAAGTAAGAAAGAGAACAGCAAGAAAAGCAACAACAAGAAAAGTAAGAACGAGAACAGCAAGAAAAGCAACAACAAGAAAAGAACGAGAACAGCAAGAAAAGCAACAACAAGAAAAGCAACAACAAGAACAGCAAGAAAAACAAGAAGAAAAGCAACAACAAGAAAAGTAAGAAAGAGAACAGCAAGAAAAGCAACAACAAGAAAAGTAAGAACGAGAACAGCAAGAAAAGCAACAAGAAAAGCAAGAACAAGAACAACAAGAAGAAAAGCAAGAACAAGAAGAACAAGAAGAAGAAAAGCAACAACAACAAGAAAAGCAAGAACAAGAACAGCAAGAAAAACAAGAAGAAGAAAAGCAACAACAAGAACAGCAAGAAGAAAAGCAAGAACAAGAAGAACAAGAAGAAGAAAAGCAACAACAACAAGAAAAGCAAGAACAAGAACAGCAAGAAAAACAAGAAGAAGAATAGCAACAACAAGAAAAGCAAGAACAAGAACAACAAGAAAAACAAGAAGAAGAAAAGCAACAACAAGAAAAGTAAGAAAGAGAACAGCAAGAAAAGCAACAACAAGAAAAGTAAGAACGAGAACAGCAAGAAAAGCAACAACAAGAAAAGCAAGAACAAGAACAGCAAGAAAAACAAGAAGAAAAGCAACAACAAGAAAAGTAAGAAAGAGAACAGCAAGAAAAGCAACAACAAGAAAAGTAAGAACGAGAACAGCAAGAAAAGCAAGAACAAGAAAAGCAAGAACAAGAACAGCAAGAAAAACAAGAAGAAGAAAAGCAACAACAACAAGAAAAGCAAGAACAACAACAACAACAAGAAAAGCAAGAACAAGAAGAACAAGAAGAAGAAAAGCAACAACAACAAGAAAAGCAACAACAAGAACAGCAAGAAAAACAAGAAAAAAAGCAAGAACAAGAAGAAAAGCAAGAACAAGAACAGCAAGAAAACAACAACAAGAAAAACAACAAGAAGAAAAGCAAGAGCAAGAACACCAAGTAAAACAACAAGAAGAAAAGCAACAGCAACAAGAAAAGCAAGAACAAGAACAACAAGAAAAAAAGCAAGAACAAGAAGAACAAGAAGAAGAAAAGCAACAACAAGAAGAAAAGCAACAACAAGAACAGCAAGAAAAACAAGGAAAAAAGCAAGAACAAGAAGAAAAGCAAGAACAAGAACAGCAAGAAAACAACAACAAGAAAAACGACAAGAAGAAAAGCAAGAGCAAGAACACCAAGTAAAACAACAAGAAGAAAAGCAACAGCAACAAGAAAAGCAAGAACAAGAACAACAAGAAAAAAAGCAAGAACAAGAAGAACAAGAAGAAGTTAATTGCAGCGCTCCATCACAGCGTTCGTCACGAGCCTCACTAAATGCCACAGACTGAAGATTTATCTAACAGATTATTCTTTTAGCGCTGCAGCCATTCATTAACCTCGGTTTGTAAGCAGAGCATTAACGGTGCACGGTGTGGGAGTTGAGTTGTTTGTCTGCTTTAATTGGCAGAGCCGGGCTCTAAACATCCGGGTCGGTTCCTGGAACGAGCTCTCCATCAGATGAACGACACTTTGGAGTGAATCTTCATCCAAACGGCTCATAAGAACTTATTGTTTTGTGTCAACTGGCTAATTCACACCACCACTGAGATGTTTTTATTTAGCCTGACTCTGTAGTTGTTCATTTTGCTCCCTGCAGTCGTTACCGAGGCAACATCTGTTCTGCGCCAAGGACGATGACTTTTAGTCGCATCCCGACGGCCTGAAGTTTGTGATCAGCAGCACTTTTTGAAACAAAGCTGTTGTTGTCGACTCGTGTTGCTCAGCTGCTCAATTAGCTGGTTGGCAGTCAGGATTATGAACGCACTCAACAGAAATCGTTGCTTGATAATTTGATGACAAAGGTTGTCTTCTTTGTCGCAGTTTGCTGATGTGAGCGTGTGTGTGTGTGTGAGTGTGTGCAGCGAGAGGCACTAACATAAAGCCTGCATCTGACACATATTTATGTTTGCACGCCTACAAAGCATTGCATGTCCTTTCTCTGTTCCCCCTTTCATTAAAGTGCCACGGCCGGCGTGGGTAATGCTCATAATGGAGGGTTTCTGTCAACTCAATGAGATCGCTCACAGAAACTCTGCTAATAGCTAATTACTACAGAGAGGAAAACCAAAATGAGACAAAAGGGGTAAATATGGATGAGAGGCAGAGAAAATGGGCTCCTCTGTTGGAGCAGTGCGGGTGAATAAAGTGCAGCGAGTTGAATAGAAATGAGATGATGAGGCACAGATGCAGGGACATGATTTACAGAAGGTGTAAACAGGATTATTTTATACCTGATAATCTCATTTAGATGAAGAAAAACATCCAAAGCTCTCATGGACATTCAAGAAACATCGCAATCTGTACAGCAGCTGCATGTTTGACACTACAGGGAGTCCTCGACTTACGACGGAGTGCCGTTGTTACGCTCCGTCGTAACTCGAATTTTGACATAACTCGGAACATACGTCCAAACTGCGCCTTATACATACAGTACTGTAGTTTACTGAGCACTTAGCCTATCCTACCTGACACAGTACCCTACATAATTTTCAATATACACAAACATGTTGGAGCCATAATGAAGGGAAAAATAGTTAATTTCCTACTGGGAAGCTGGTGAAGCCGTTTTCTTCTGTCCATCCTCCGTATTTTCTATTGCGTTTACAACATAAAACCGTCGTCCAGCTCGGTCCAAGCGTTTACAGAAAGGTTGGTCCGTCCAAACCCAGCCTCCTGCTCTCTGGAGCTCTGAAACTTCCAGGATGTGCACCAAGCATTATTAGCTCACGTGTCCGACGGCAGCAACCGCTGATCAGACTCGCTTCGTCCAAACCCAGCCTCCTGCTCTGTGGAGCTCCGCCATGGGTCCAGCTCTGTATCCCTCCGCCGTATCCCTCAGCCGGGCCGCCTGTATTTTCCACTGAGTGCTTGCTGCTTCTGCCGTCAAAACCGGAAGGAACTTGGAACTCGGCATTTCAAAATAAAAAAATTCAATATATATATGTATATATATATATTTTTAAACATTTATTTATGGGAGATGCATGACGTAACCGCGAAACGCCGTAACGCGAGACCGTCGTAAGTTGAGGACTACCTGTATTTACACACATTATTCGCTTAGGTGTTGCAACAATTATATGTGAAAGGGACGTGTATCCCCCACATTAAAAAAATATCTGTTTGGACCCCTCACATTTACCATGAAATATTAGTTCACCCAGCGATGTTTCTATTCCTTCGTGAACAAATCCATTCCACTTGATTAACAGGAGAATATTCAAACCATTAAAAATCCACTCCAGGTTTTCCTGGTTACCTCCAACAGCTCACTACACCACATGCAGTGTTTCCTCGAGGTCATCTGCTTTGGCAGGATGCTCACAGGGGGAGGAGGGGGAGACACCTCTGTTTTGCAGGCTAGCTTAGCGCCAAATTAGTGCTAGCCGTTGTTGATGAGGGTGAGGGAAGAGAAGTAGAGTGCTACATCTGTAGCATCTTAGCTAATGTGCACAGCTAGCTTGGCGCTATGTTAGTTCCAGCAGTTGTTGACATGGCGGGAGGGTGCTCTATTCACACAAGGAGAGCTGTTGGTCAGGCTACTTCATGTTGCTCTCTAAAATAGTTATTGAATCAAGTGCTTACTTGTGTAGGTAAAACTAGATGTTTAACAACCCATTAAAATACACCAGAATGCAGGAAATGTCATCTACTTTATTCAAAATTTTCTGGAGGAGGACCCCCAGACCCCCCGACACACTCCCCCCCACCACACACACACACATACGCTTTCTGACACCAATGATTATTAGTGACTTATTTGGGAAAAGGGGACTCTGTGGCTGCTGGGATTAGAATACAGGTAGTCCCCGAGTTACGACGTAGTTCCGTTCCTACGCCCGTTCGTAACACGGAAACCGTCGTAAGTCGGAAAATACGTCCAAACGGCACCTCATACGTACAGTATTGTATTTTTACCAAGCACTTAACACATTATCCTACATATTTATCAAAAAACACATACATTTGGAGCCATAATGAAGGAAAAAAAGAGTTAATTTCTTACTGGGAGCTGGTCAATTCTTCCTCCGTCTGTTAGCATGTTAGCTCGTGCACCTCCGAGCTCCTGCAGCTTCACGCGATCCACAGCAATAAAAAGCTTGTTGCTCAGCTGTAGCCTGTCTGCCTCATAAACCTCCACTCAAAACAATAAGGTCTCCTGTATTTCCACGCACGGTCGAGTTAGCATATTAGCCCCTCCTGACCTCCTCTGCTCCGGTCTGCCTGAGGTCTCCTGTAAGTTTCCAGAAGTTTCCAGCGCGTCAAGCTCCCCCCTCCATCCCTCCCTCCTGTACGTTTCCACTGAGCGCGCATCATGCTCCCCCCTCCCTCCTGTAACTTTCGTTTCGGTACCGTATTTTATGGTGTAAAGGCGCATAAACCACGTAACTTGAAACAATGCTTTTCAATGGGAGGGCGTTCGTAACCGCTAACCCCAAAATTACACCACACGCGCTGCGGCTCCGCCCCGCTCCGGTCCGACCTCCGCAGCAAATACGCACCCATTATAATCAATGACAGAGTTTACACTGGCTCCGCACGGCGGCGGCGAGCTGCGGAGAGCGGACGGCAGTCCGTCAAAATTAGAAATTTTTCTATTTCTGCCGGACGCCGGAGCTGTGCCGGAGTCAACTTTTGAAGATTACGTCGCACCAACAGGAAAAGGAACGAGCACAACTTCCGTATTTACAAAATAAAATCACCACGGGCGGACTAATCCTAGCTCTATACGGATTTATTTGTACAAAAATGCTGTCAAACTATCATTTATGACTATTCTATGACTAAACTATTATATTTATGACTATGACTACGCCTACAAACGCAATACAAGAAATAAATAAATAAAAAAGTATTTTATTCTGAAATGTAAACATCACTTCCTGTTGCTCAAACCATGTAGCTCATTTACGAGAGAAGATCAAGGCAGCAGTCTCTCTACAGTTGTTCTCCTTCTTCCACCGAATGAATTGTTTTGTTCTGACTTACTTATTTATCACTTGATTTATCGCGCGATCTCGCACGTGTCTCGGAGCGGCGCATCCAGGCGGACCTGAGCGGAGCGGAGGCAGTGGGCTTTGGACTCGCTCAGCTGCGACCTGCGGACCGGAGCGGGGCGGAGCCGCGTGTGGTGTAATTTTGGGGTTAACGTCGTAACTCGAGACCGTCGTAACCCGGGGACTACCTGTACTGTATATTCAGTCATCCAGGGTTCATCCAAAGGTTGGTTGTTTCCTGTTGCAGGACGTGTGTGTCTAAAAGCAGTAGGGGGGCTGAAGAAGTCCACTGATGTCTGCTTTTATTTGTTTCCATCATCCTTCCTCAGGCAGCCCCTTTTCCTTTTCCATGAACACCAGACCCAGACAGTCCAAACTGCTGATGACAGAGTGCTGATCACACTCAAAGCCTCATTCAGACTCGCTGCTATTTTCTGTCTCCATCCGACTGTTTGTGCTTGGACAGAGCTGAACACAGGCGTGAACGGTTTACCTTAGACCACCTTTGGAAGTGAAGCCGTTGTATCTGCATTCATTTGGCTGTTCAAACACGATCTGTCCAGAGCCGATCCACTAAACAGCTTTTATATTGCTGCGCTAACTGCTGCTAGTATATCCAGCGGCCGATGTTGTTTCATCCTGAAGTCACTGATAAATAACCAACTTATTGACTTGGGTGTTGTTTTTTTCTTAACAGAAAACGTCACATTGACTTTACTTGTTTAATCACTCGTATTTTACAGCCTGTAGTTGTCGTTCAGGGACCAGACCTGCAGAAAATGAAAACATCAGATTTATGGCAGGATACGTTCAGCAGCCTCGGTGCACACAGTCAGAAAATGGTGACAGTGTAATTAACGTCCTCGTGCAAAACTGAAAGGCTGTAAAAAAAAAAAAAAAACATCTAATGTGGTCATTTATTCACCTGCTCATGAATGTTCTCATCATTTTGCTCATCAGATGTTTGCTCTTAAATAGTCTCTGATTAGCTGTTATTGGTTGACTCAGCACTTTATCCGTTGTAGAAGTGCATCCAGTGATCTAATCCACCTGTCCGTTGGGTCATGAGCTCATTTTACTAACACTCTGCTAAATGTACACACATGCACCCCCCGGCAGTTACATAATCACCCGCCTTTCATGGCAGCACGGCTCTTATTTTTGAAAGTAGAACCACTAATCTTTGTCTTTTTGTTACGTCTTTCTCATGTTTAACAGATATAGGTTTCACTTCAGGTACCACATGCGATGCGGATGACAATAAAGGAACTTGAATTTGAGGAAAGTCCAAGTCAAGTCCCGTCACTGGTGTTAAAAAACAAAAATATTACAAAATGATCCACACGTGACAACGCCGTCTTCGCAGATAAACAATTCGATTCAGTTTATTTATACAGCGCCAAGTCACATCAGAAGTCGTCTCAGGCACTGAACAGAAACATTCATATATATAAAAATTAAATTTGTAACATTACTTATCCAAGCAATGACGCAACAGATTGTGTTGAGTTGTTTCATCACAGTCTCCCATCCTGAGCAAGCACATAGGAGACAGTGGAAAGAAAAAACTCCCTTTTAACTGGAAGAAACCTCCAGCAGAACCAGGCTCAGGATGAGTGGTCACCTGCTTCGACCGAGTGGGTTTGAGAGGAACAGGAAGGAGGAGCGGACACAGAATGGCAGGTCCAGAAAGGAGGCGAGCAGGTCTATGTCTGGGAGGAAAAAAATACATGTTGAGATAGAAACAATTACAAACACAACTTATTCATTTGAGAGTCAGAGAGTCAGAGAGTCTTTATTGTCATTTGCACCGCATGTGGTACATGTGATGAAAACGAGATTATGTACACGGGGTCCCAGTTACATCCAACAACAAATGAAAGAGAAAAACAGTAATAACATCTAGAACTAACTAAGAAAAACATCAACTAGTAATACACTAAGCCTAATATAGTGGGAATAAACAGCAGCACGAACATGAGTTTGTATGAGCAGATGGTCACAGATGAACACAGATGAATACAGCAACAAGAAAACAGATCAGCATCAGTATGATGTGATATTTTGCAGTGTTTATTTTTTATTTTATTTTTATTTATTCATGAGTCTAACAGCCTCAGGGTAGAAGCTGTTCCTCAGTCTAGTGGTTCTACACTTGATGCTCCTCAACCTCCGTCCTGAGGGGAGTGGGGCAAAGAGTGAGTGTGCTGGGTGAGTGAGGTCTTTCATGATGCAGGTGGCTCTTTTCCTGCATCTGGAGGTGTAAATGTCTGTGATGGTGGGGAGACTGACTCCAACAGACTTCTGTGCAGCCTTCACCACTCTCTGCAGAGCTTTCCTCTCTTCAACTGTGCAGCCTCCATGCCACACGTTGATGCTGGAGCACAGGACGCTCTCCACTGCACACCTGTAGAAGGAGGTGTTGTTACTAGTCATTTGATGAAATGTGGTCAGTTTGTCCTCCAGCAGTCTGAGCCTATAGCAGCAGAACCAAGTGATAGCTCAGAAAACCTAAGCCGACACTAACTACAGGTAGTCCTCGACTTCCGACGTAGATCCGTTCCTACGCGGCGGCGTAAACCGATTTTCAACATAAGTCAAAATATACGTACATACTGCACCATATACAGTACATGTACTGTATTACCAAGCACTTAGCCTATCCTAACACAGTACCTAACATAATTGTCAAAAAACACATACGTTTGGGAGCCATAATGAAGGGAAAAATAGTTAATTTCTTACTGGGATGCTGGTGACGCCGTATTCCGTTTACGACGTAAAACCGCTGTCAACCTCGGTCCAGAGCGTTTACAGTACATAACGTATTCCTCCGCCTGTGTATCCCTCCGCCTCTGTATCCCTCCTCCTGTGTATCCCTCCGCCTCTGTATCCCTCCGCCACTGCACTGCGTGCAGTACAATACTGTATTCTTCCGCCGCAGCAGCCACTGCGTAACTCGGAAAAAGGCTGTTCATAGTACAGGTAGTCCCCGACTTACGAGCGAGTTCCGTTACAACGAGGCGCTCGTAACACGGAAATCTCGTAATTTGGAACGGCCGCCACGTGTCTCGTAAGTCCGGAATTTCGCTCGTAAGTTGGAACGGTTTTGCTAGCGCGACTACAAACACTCGTTTTTCATCGAAAAACTGCTTATGAGTGCATAAAAATGATCGGAAACGTGTGTCCACATGTTTAGCTAACGAACTGTGGTGAAAAAACACAGAAAAACTCAGTATTTTTTGCGTTTTTTCCAAAAATTTACCAGCTCGTAAGTCTGGATCCTCGTAAGTTAGAGCGCTCGTAAGTCGGGGACTACCTGTAAATGGGAGATGTGTCGTAACCATGAAACGTCACAACTCAAGGACTATCTGTATAGGATTTATTAAAAAGGAAAGTCTTCAAACTGGACAATGTCTCAGCCTCACGGACAGAAACTGGAAGTTGGTCCCACGATAGAGGAACCTGAGAACTGAAAGATCTTCATACCATTCTGCTTTTAGAAACTCTATAGCAATCACAAGTAAACCTGCAGCCTGAGAAGTCTAAAGTCTGCCATCTACAGAGTGAAGTGCTCTGTTGGGAAAATATGGAACAATAAGATCTGTAATTTGAGATGGAACTAGGTTGTTGAGAGCTTTGTAGGTTAGACATTTTTTAATTATGTTCTGAATTTGACAGGGAGTTAATGGAAAGAAGCTAAAACTGGAGAGATATGATCTCTCCCAGTAACTCCAGTTAAGACTCTGGCAGCATCATTTGGATCAACTGAAGACTTTTTAAAGAAGTATTTGGACACCCAGATAATAAACCAGTGCAATAGTCCAGTCTGGACGTGACAAATGCATGAACCAGTGTTTCTGCATCATAGACATGAAGTTTTGTTTGCAGACGCTCTGGCTCTGCTCTGGAGCACAGAGTTTCCTTCTGATGTGTCCAACAGCACCAACGAGACTCTTTCTGCAGGAAAACTGACCCAGTGACTCCTCTCGGTTTTGTTTACCATTAACTGGGCCTCTGATTGTGATTTAAAGTTTGGGTATGAGCAAGCATCAAGTAAAACTTCAGTCAGCGTGTGTGTGTTTTTGTCTGCAGGAACACACGGCGCACAGCTGAGGTGTGGATGGATGATTTCCGTCTGTTTTACTACTCCGCTCGCCCGGCGGCTCGAGGAAAATCCTACGGAGAGTAAGAACACATAAAACTCCCACGCACACATTCAGACCTGCTCCCTCAGTGCTGCATTACATTCACATAACTTATATGAATTGACTCAGAAACACAAATTATTTAGTTTAATCACCACCAAAAGGGTTTAGTGCTCGGTGCGTCGGTTTAAAACGACTTCAGCAGGGTGAGTGTCATTAGAGGATGATTTGCATTAAGATGTTTGCCCTGGACCGATGAAATCAGGACACTTATGACTGAGTGAGGCCCACTGAAAACAGACGAATTAAAGAAAACGATCTGATTTTAAAGTTTTAAACGTGGAAATAATACAGAGAAAAAGTTGCAACGTCTTCTTTTAAGACTAAACTACAGGAAGTGAAACTGACTGTTTTTGTTCCATTTTTTTATTATTATTGTTTAGGGGTGTAGGAAAAAAATTGATTTTTTAAAAGAATCTAGACTCTTAGTCCTGGCGATTCAGAATTGATTCTAAAAGCCCCAAAATCAATTTTTTTACAATTAAATATGAATCAATATGTTTAAAAAAAAACCGAAGTCTGTATTTTATTTTGAGTTAAAGGTTAATGCACTATGGTAGGCTGAAGTCTGTTTACTTTTTATTTATATATATATATATATATATACTGTATATATATATAATTATTTGTCTATGATGGACTGGAGACCTGTCCAGGTGTCCCCCGCCTCTCGCACAGTGATGGCTGGACATGGACACCAGTGACCCCCGTGACTCTTAAAGGAAGAAGTGGGTAAAGATGATGGATGGATGAATTATTTGTTCCTAGATTTTTATTTTATTGTTTTAGAGAGTCCAGGCAACTAAGCTAACCTATACTGGTAATTTAAGTTACAGAATTTAATGCATTCCTGTATAATTTGTTCCTATTTTTGGTATAAATATCAAATTATGCAAAAGATTTGATACAGTACAGAACCTAAAATTATGGTTTTAAATAAATGTTCTATTTTTTACATTGTTGTTTATTCTTTTCAGCTTGTCAGTTACAAAACTGAAACTAAATTTGTGACCATTTTAACAGAAAAATCGTTTCTGAATCAAAAATCGTTTCTGAATCGAAAAATCGATTTTGAATCGAATCGTGACACCAAAAATTGGAATTGAATCGATTCTCCAGACACAGAGAGATTCACACCCCTATTATTGTTTCTGAGGACTGCAGGTGCATTTTTATTGGATTTACCATTAAAACCCAGATTTAAACCAGCGTGAGGTGCGGTTTATTTCTCCCGCTGCAGCAGAACTCGTTTCAATCCTTCACAATGAGACTTTGATGCCTTCACCGAGCGCTAACCTCCAGCATGTCTGAAGTTCGTGAAAACGTGTGTCGAGACTCTTATTGTGAAGGATTGAAACAGGATCTGTGAGCGGCGGGTGTAATAAACCACACATGGAACTGGTTGAAATAAAATATTTCATGTTATTTTGGAGTTAATCCAGAGAAAGTGCACTTGTATAGCCCTCAGATACATAAAAATTAAATTAAAGGAGCAGAGTGCAGCAGATTCACTTTTTCTCGTTCCATATTTTCTAATTTAATTCAGTTTAATTTGGTTCAGTTTATTTCTGTAGCACTAAGTCACAACAGTCTCCCCCTTGAGCTGCGTGCCACCTCTGATCTGACTCTGTTCAAAACCAGACTGAAGACCCACTTGTTTAAAAAAGCGTTAAATCTGTAACTTTTATTACTTTTGGTATTGTAGCATTTTTATTTCCACTGCCTCCTTTTATTGCTGCTGTTTTTATTTTTATTTTCACTGATTAATTGTACCTGTTTTTATATTTTCTGTCCTGTTAAGCACCTTGGTCAATGCAAGGCATTGTAGGAAGGTGCTATGCAAATAAAAGTTTATTATGGTTATTATTATTATTATTATTATAAGTCGTCTCAGGGCACTGAACAGAAGCATTCATATACCTAAAATGTCGATTAGTAATATTATTTATCTGAGGAAGCAGCAGTTTGTGTTGAATCTTCACTTTGTCACAGTCTCCCATCCTGAGCAAGCACAAAGGAGACGGTGGAAAGAAAAAACACCCTTTAACAGGAAGAAACCTCCAGCAGAACCAGGCACAGGACGAGCGAACATCTGCTTCGACCGGCTGGGTTTGAGAGGAAGTAGAAACAGACAAACAGGACGACACGTCCAGGATGGAAGTGAGCAGGTCTATCTTGAGGAGGAAAGACAAAAACTTAACTAAACTAAACAACAACAAAAAACATATGTTAAAATAGAAATGTTTACAAATACAAACTAGTAATTTGATGAAATGAGGTCAATTTGTCCTCCAGTAGTCTAAGTGTATAGCAGCATAGGATAAGGGACAGCTCAGGAAACCCAAGCCAACCCTAACTATAGGATTTATGAAAAAGGAAATTCTTAATCCCAGTCTTCAAACTGGACAATGTGTCAGCCTCATGGACACAAACTGGAAGTTGGTTCCACAAGAGAGGAGCCTGACAACTGAAAGATCTTCCTCCCATTCTGCTGCTGGAAACTCTAGGAACCACAAGTAAATCTGCAGTCAGAAAGTGAAGGAAAATGTGGAACAATAAGATCTGAACAGTAATATGAAATGGAGCTAGGTTTTTGAGGGCTCACCATGTGACTTTTTTTATATTGACACTTTTTTATTTTTTTATTCATTTTATAAAAATAAATACATAACAAACACCCTGATGCATGCTCAACAAACAACAAACACATGTATCTTGTATTAAAAAATGAAAATATAAAATGAAAGGCAGCAGAAAGAAGAAAATATCTTATTATATATGCCCCTTTTCAAAACAATCAATTCAAACAATAATTATCTATAAGTAATAAAAAATGAATAACTCATCTCAATTTTC
>JBBPBX010008335.1:0-17935 GCA_038048925.1 Garcialebias charrua | reverse complement strand
TTGTTTTGTAAATAGTTTTCTTGTGTTTTTTTAATCTGGAAGGAAAAAAAAAATGTTGTACCATGTGGGAATTGAACCCATAAGGTTTGGAACAGCAATCCAACGCGTTTCCACTGAGCTACTGAGGCATGTACATCTTACAAGGTCCACATTTATTTTAAACGAACCGCCCCTCGTAAAATTCTGGCTACACCCATGCCCTATAATTGCGCTAACAGTAGACATGCGTTTTCTGTAGCCTTTCATGCAAAAACAACGCCACAAAGAACACTTTTCTTCCTGGTCGTGGTTTTAATAATTAAATAAAGACATCACTCATCACTTCTCGCGGCTATGTTGCTTGAAAACTTCCCGGTGACATCTGTAGCCGCTGCCATGTCACCCTCCAGGAGGGGAGAAACAGTGGGCTACAGCTAGCATCGCTTTAGATAGCCCTAAAAAGGTGCTAACAGCCGATGTGCGCTTTCTGTAGCTTTTCATGAAAAAACAACGCCACAAGGAACCGTTTTCTTCCTGGTCGTGGTTTTGAATAAATAAATGAAGACATCACTCATCAATTCTTGCGGCTATGTTGCCTGAAAACTTCCCGGTGACATCTGTTAGCCTCCACCATGTTACTCTCCAGGAGGGGAGAAACAGTGGGCTACAGCTAGCATCACTTTAGCAGGCCCTAAAATGGCGCTAACAGCCGATGTGCGCTTCTGTAGCTTTTCATGCAAAAACAACGCCACAAGGAACAGTTTTCTTCCTGGTCGTGGTTTTAAATAAATAAATAAAGACATCACTCACCACTTCTTGCGGCTATGTTGGCTGGAAAACTTTCCCGGTGACATCTGTTAGCCGCCGCCATCATGCTCTCCAAGAGGGAGAAGCAGAGGGGTTACTGTTAGCATCGCCTTTTCCGACAGAATCATTCGATTCGCTTCCCGGTTCTGACGAGAACAAAAGGCGATGGCGTCGTTCAGCGAGTAGTTTTCCGCCACGGAGAAAAAAACCTCCTCGACATTAGCCTGTAGCTTGTTAGCCTGAAAGGGCTGCTCGTCTGTCTCTCTTCTGGAAGAAGGAGCTCACAGGGGCGGCAGCGGGAGGTGGGGCGTGTGGTGTAGGAGCTGAACGACGACTTATCTTCTTCTTTAAACAGTGCTCGCTGGATGAAGAAAAATGGGGAGATGATTTTCCCGCGTCACCATAACCTATACGGACGGGGTGGGCCAACAGCAGGTGGGCGTGGACTAAAGTTTTTCAGTGCGTGCTGACGCGCGGGGGGAATACCCAATAGCGAAGGCCTAAAGGGCGGAGCTTATACGAAATAGAACCCACGCAGCATGGAGAGGTCATGCAAACTCCACCCAGAAAGACCCTGGACCGGGATTCGAACCCCGGTAATCTACTCGCTGAGAGGTGGCAGCTCTACCACTGTGCCACCATGCTGCCTACTTGGAAAATATATATTAAATGTAACTTCTTGTACATATAAATTAAACACTTTTTTGTTATTAAATATATAAAAGTTTTATTTGTAAGAAACTATCACAAATTATTTTTATAATTTAAATATTTTGAGATTAGCGATGGTGCGTTTGTGCTGTTTTGGGACATTTTGCTGACGTGATAATTTTATTTATCCTTCCTAACATTCAGACTGTAAAGTGTTTTTGTTGTTTGATCTCTGATGTGGATTTATCGCCTCTCATTGTTTTCTGCAGAGTTTCAAGCGGTGAGTTCAAGTACCGAGGTGGACCTGGTAAAGAAGGCCACCTGCAGCGGGGTGGTCCTCCAGAACAACAAACAGTACCTGGTGATGGGTTCCCGGGGGTCAGAGGTCAAACACTACAACCACCGGAAGTCAGTGCTTCTCTCCTCACCTCATCGTCTTTGTCCGGTTTGTTCTGATGCTCACCTGTCGTGCTGCGTTTGCTGTCTGCAGGTATCGTGTTCCTCTGGACTCCGAGACTGTGGTGGAGCTCCTGCAGACCGAGTGTAGTTCTCCGGAGTGTCAGGACTACACCTCCCAGATGGCAAACTTTGCTCTGGACCTTCAGCTCTTTGGCTGCACCTGATTGATGAAGCTCAGCCTGTTTTATTAGTTTAAATGTAAATGAACAATATTTGACAATAAAAGTTCAATAAACTGACAGAAACTGGACTGGGGTTGTTATTTAACACAACTTTTCATGAATGTTTTGTTCGTGAGCGATATCGGAGCCATACGAGTCGGTGAAAGAGTTCAGAGAAGGCCGAGCAGGACACAGAGAGGACGCTCCAACAACCCTCGTCTTCATCACTGCTGGGAGGCCTGAGCGAAACATTCACAACAAACGTTCCACATGTTGAAGACCAAACAGAAGACATTCAGAGAGAGTTTCTGTTGGAACCACAGACAGAGCTCAAACTGCTCATTTGATGGGCGAGGCAGCGGGCGATATTCAATAGTGATGAACTCTCCTCTGAGTCAGGGTGAGGTTCTGATCCGCAGGATGGTTCTGGTCAGACTCTTGAAATATCCCTGAACTGGAAGTTGGCTGGACACCAGCCCCTTGGAGGAGATCCCAGTTCAGATCTGGAGGGGTTTCCCCCTGGAACAGAAGTTGTATAAAAATTATTTGATCCCCTGCAGTTCAGAAATATCATAAATAAAATAAACATTGGAGGTTAAAAGTCTCTCTGACATTAATGTAAAAGTAGTCTCGAACTTTTCTTTCCAATTTAGATTTTAAGTTTAGTTTTTAATTTGGTTTTAATAGAGAATGAGCAGAAAATATTTTCTGTCTCTTTAAAGTGTGACTAAACCCAAAATTAACTTTTTTTAGCTGATAAACTCCCTAGAATGTGTTTAAAATGTTATCTAGCACTATGGCTGTGTTTATTCTCACATAATTGTGCATATCTGTGTAAATTGGCAATATTTGGCAATATTTGGTCTAAAAATGTGTTTACGGTAGTTCTATGGGTTGAACTGGTGGATTACACCTTAATTTTCTTATTTGTGCAAACGCTCATGTGTGACATGTCTGCTCATGTGTGATGTCACACAGGTGGTTCAAGCAGAGCCAATCCCCTGCAGAGATGAGAAGTGCATACCTTATATGGAAGTGCTGCATTTCACTCCTGACAAGCGGTTTTATTTTTATTTTCATTTTTTTAGGCCTTTGGTTTTGGATGGAATGGGTGGAATGGATAAATACATCTACATGTTTATTCTTTGTTGTTGCTTGGTGTATGTTGTTGGCTAGAGGTTTAATTTGTTTTAGGTTGTTGCAGGTGGAGGCGTGAACAAAAGCACAACTCTACCTCCACCCCTCCTTGTCTCTCGACACGCCCATTTTCAGGGAGATTTTGGAAGGAGGAGTTACCGTCTCAACCTGGGTTTAGTCTCACTTTAAGAAGATCTGACTCCGCCCCCTGTCTTTGACGCTAGACTTCCATTGGTCAGTGCTGTGTCGTCATCAAGCAGCCGGCCATCTGATTGGCTGAGAGGAAGATTTCCTGTGTCGATTCAAAGAACAGCAGAGAGACGAGAAGTTTGTAACAGAGGTTGTTCTGCCCAAGGCTGGAAGTTGGAAATGGCTTAATAATTTAGTTTGAAAAAGAAGAAAAAAGAAAACTTCAACAGTGTTGATCTATCTGTATTTTATTTTGAAGGAGAATTTTGAGTTGTCAGTGCATCAAGGGTAGCAACGGCAGTTAGAATCTTCACCAGCAATGGCAGTTAGGAAACCGTTTTTTGCAGAGAGAAAGCCTGTCTGTTAATGTATAAATTTCACCTCCTGAGTCATCAATCTTTTCTTTCACCTCCGAAAGCAATGGCTGTAAGTTCAATCTGTGATCTGTTTGGAGTTATATGTTTTTATTAGTTTATTTTGAGATCATTTTCCAAGTGTGTTTATTCCAGTAATTAGCCATGTCCCAATGTTTTTCTTGTATAATGTTTTAATGTTGTATTATTTTACTTGTGATGTTCTGATTATTTATATGATTGTTTTTATTGTTTTGTTTTTGTTTTGTACAGCACTTCGGACAGCTGATGCTGTATTTTTAAGTGCTTTATAAATAAACTGGTATGGTATGGTATAGTAATGATCGCGCTAATGTAACTGTTTTTGTTTGTAGTTTCACTCAACCTTTCATCGAGCTACCATACCTTTGTAAAAGGCGTAATAAAGGAGCAAGACGCTCAGCTTCCTGGCTCATGAGAATTGAGTTTGGCTTGCTGTTAATCTACTTTAACATACATAGTGTATTTAACACGTAGTGATAACAGTACAGTGAAAAGCCAGACCAGCAGTTGGTGGAAGATAAAACTCATGACACAGCGATGGACAACGCTTATGAGGAAAAGGCAGATGAAATGGCTAACTCCGAAGCTAAGGCATCATCGAAAGCTAGCTCAGGATCCAAACACTCTAGCTCTAAGCATTCATCCTACAAGTCGTCCTCAAAGCCCAGCGTACTTGAAGCAGCCATCTTTGCACGAGCCTCTGCTGAAGCCACAAATGTGAAAGCTTATACGCTAAAAAGCAATTAGAAATTAAAAAGCAACAAGCAAATCTAGAGCTGGATTTTAACATGCTAGAGCTAGAAAAGGAAGCTGCAGCTGCTACGGCGCGAGCAGAGGTTCTAGAAGCTGCCGCAGCTGTTGAACAAGACAAGGAAGAGAGTGTAAAGAGTGCAGTCTCCCCACAAGTCGTCAGACAACGAACCATGGAGTACGTGCAACACCAAGCCCGGCCATGGTCTCATTCGTCTGAAGAGGAAATGCCTCAGGTCGAACCAGTATTGAAAGCATTATCATTCGGCCCGAGGAGATCTGGTCAAACTCCTTCCCCACCGGTGCTCAAGAAAATGTATGAAAAAGATGAACCTTTTGACACACCAAGAGACTATGTCAGGCCAAACAGCCACCACAATTACCCACCTATGACTGACTTTGCTAGGTTCCTTGCACGCAGAGAGTTAATCACGACAGGACTCTTTAAATTCGATGACACCCCTGATAATTTCAGAGCATGGCAGTCATAATTTTTGAATGCAACTGAAGACTGTAGGGATACAGCACTCTCATGTCCGTATGGGATGTGGGCCTCTCCACATCTCTCTGAAACTCTCAGTGTTACACCGTCTTGAAGCTCTCAAGGAGACAAGTGGACACCATTTTTGTTACAATTATTTTGAATTAATGGACACCAATTAATCAGATTGAACTTTCTTTTTAATGTGTGTTAATTCAGAATTGATCAACAGTATATTTTTGTCATTTTAATGATGATCTGTTACTTTCATGAGTTTGACCTTCTGCTGGTTTATTCTACATTACAGTGTGTTCTGAATCTGGGACATGAGCCATGGTAAAAGCTGTTCACTTCCTTCTCTGTTTTGTCTTCAAGCTAGACACAACTCTCACAGGCCAGTCCATCTGGCCGCTTATGTAAACAGTTTTCCTGTTGTCCTTCAGAGACCTTCTGCCTATGGGATGAAAAATCCATCCGTTGTTTTGTTAAACCAGCCAATAGTTATTGAGGAGGTGGGGAGACCCCGCCTCCCATATAAAGATCCACTTCCGTTTTGGACTTTAGTGTCGAAGGAGAAAAGTTTCTAACAACTGGTTTTCTCCTCTGGAAAAAGCTGGAAACGTTCTGGTCATTGTGTCAATTAGACCCACGTCTCAGCTGGAGTCACAGTAAAGCCTACTGTGTCCCAAAACACTCATTTCTGAAAGAATTTGTTTTCTGAAGTTTTATTTTGAAAATCAGTCAGTGCGCTTGACCTTTGTTTCCTGCCGAGGGAGGCGAGTTTCCTCGTATCGTGAATCAGCCACACACGCTGAAGTTTCAACTGGACGGCCGTTGGACAAACCCATCCACGTGTGTGTCCAGATACTTCTCCACTCTTATCTCCAAGAGACGAACCGTCAACAGGTAACGAGTCGTGGATGTGGGCTGAACGTGCGGGAGCCCAGCTTTAACTCGTGTGGGGAAAAAGTGCCACCCTGTCTGCTCAAAATAATTAACTTCCTTTAAACTTAGCTTTCATTTCTCACTTCTTCCTCTTATTTCTTATTTTTCTTAAGCCATTAATCTGTCAAGTAAATGTGCCAACAGAAAAGTTCCTAACTGTCTGTTTGATTTTAATTTGAATTCTTGTCAACGTAGTTTAGTAGATCAGAGCTAATATCGATACAAATGTTTAATGTACTTTTATGATTATTTCAATAAAAGGTCTATTTTCTGGTAGACCAACATAAATTGAAGTCTCTCGTGAAATTACATTTCTGGCTAATCACTTTAAAGCAATTTAATACCGGAAAAAGGGTGAACTCGCGAATGAATTTGGGTCAGATCAAGTCTGCTCTATCTTCTCTAAAATATAGGTAAGTCAGTAAACTGACCATTAAGTCCTATATTATTACAATAATGGTGGCTCGTCCACGTTCCTGAAACGGTTATTGAGTTGTTTTTGTAGTCTATTGTCACGGTATTTGTTGGAATAGTTTTTATCCTGTGTTGGACTTATAGATGGTTCTGGCTGGTGTGTGTCACAAAGATTGCTGATCGCTGCATTGTCTGGCTCATTTCACGTTAGAATAATCTTTCTTTCACTTTTGAACGTATGTTTTGAAGCTACGGGTGATTTTTGTGTGTCTGTGTTTGTGAGACCTTTCATACCGTGTCGCAAACTAAAGCGTGCATTTGTCATTTTGTGACCGCCGTGTCACGACTCTGCTTCATTTTATTACATCTGCGGATTGCTGTTGAAGGTCTGTTTCACACATTTGTTGCTCCTTTGTACCTATATCTGTTACAACGTATGTTGGCTGAGGTTCGGGTGAGACCCACTCAGCTTTGGGCCGGGATCCGGTTCCGATTGACGTAAAGTCCGTTGTTGTACACAGTTAGCGTGCTGCCTTCTCTGGAAGGCGTGGGGGCTAACCTGAATGTGGTTGTTAGCAGTATTTTCTGTGGTGCATTCTACGTTTATTTTGTGAAAGAGTGTCCAGAACTTTGGGTAGAGCTAACGTTAGCGGTACCGAGGCATTCAGCTGCAAAAGCGCTGTGATTGGTCCATTGTGTGTCGTGTTCAAAAAAGTTTGTTCTGTAGACTGCTGGTTGTCAGATATTCATTTTTGCACACATTTCTGACAGTTTATCTGTGTTGTTCATTTCTATGCACGTAATATCATCGAAGACTTGCTTAACCGCGGTGTTTTGCGATATTTATAAGTGTTTTAGAACGTTGAAAAGTCCGTTCCACGCTAAAGTTCGACCGACCTCGAGGTCCGTGAACGCATCGCTCGAGCGGTACGTCACACGTGAGTGACGTAAGGTTTAGAAGACTCCATTACCCATGAACACTTTATTTAGAACTACATGTTCTGTCTTCGCTGTGATTGGTCGATTACGCTGTAAGTGTTGACGCTTGCGGAGTAGTGGAAGAGCCCACTCCTCGTCACTTTTGCCTTCAGTAAACCTGGGTGCACAGGCTTCAGGCTTGTTCGTCCGTTACTATCTTTGAAAAGACTGTTTCATCGCGGTGTTTTTGAGATTTTAATGGGTGTATTAAGTCAGTTGCTCTGAGACTACCGATCGCCATGTGACCAGGTCACGTGACACCGGAAGCTGCATCTGGTTTAGGGGAACCGACTTGTCTTTTTCTTTTGAGAAAAGTTTAAAAATCACAATACCTGTCCTAAACGATGTTACTCACATCGAATCGTCTATTATAAGACCGGGGTTCTAGAGTTTTGTCACGTAAAGGCTTTAGATCTGTCTGATTGATGCTTTAGATCCGTTGTTAGACGTCTGTGAATGTTAGCAGCTGCGGCTGCGCTCACGGGCGACGACAGCACCTCTATAGCGGTCAGATAGAGAAATTGCAGTCGCTGTGATAAACTCATTTCCAGCGCTGTACCCCCATCTGCTGGATGCTGTGAAGAATACGGTTCATGTATTTCTGTATGCATTTCAACTTTCCTGTTTTTTTTTTGAATAGTGTACATTTTGAAATGTTGAACACATAGCATCCTTCATTTGATTTTCACATATAATCAAATGTTGCAGGCCGAACAGTTACACAGAATTAATACAGACTTGTCTGCTTTTTGATAAAACTTGACACTTTTATCATAAATTCTGTGCAACAAGGCTGTCTACTTTATTTTAAACTGCAAGTTTAAAATAACACACATGAGGCATCTTTTGTCTTGGTTTTCACATAAATCACACAAAGATAGCCGACCTTGATGGTCGTTTCATGGGTCGACAATTTAATAATACTGTAATCACTGATTTTTGTTAAATTTCACATCTTGGATGTTACTGAGCAGCAGCACACTCCCTCCAGTTTATTTTGGATACAAGTTTATTTAGAATAACAAGCTGGTAGGCCTTGCTCTCTACGGTGGCATCATTTAATTTGTGTTTCACAAATTTCCAGATAAGATGGCGGACTCTGCAGATGAGGCTCCTGATACCTCAACAGCTGATTTCGACACTGAGCATCGTGCACGTACGGTTTCCATGGATTGTGTGGACAAAGCTTTAGTGCTTCTCACAAATCCGATCACCTCCTATGGTGCGGAGTTGAAAGATCTGTCTGAAGCAGAGATAGAGGGAGCTTTAAAAGTTTTGGCTGACGGTGCTGCGTCAGATAAAACAAAGCAGAAATGCACTGAACGTCTGGCGAAGTTAGCACTTTTGCTGAAGGACAAATTGGACCTTGAGGTGGTCAGAAGCGATGAGCTCTCAAAGGAGCGGGATGCTGCAGTCGTGGCATGCCAGGTTGCTACAGACAGATGTGATGAGGTTCAGGCCGCAGCGCAGCAGGAGGTTGAGTCTTTAAAGCTGCAGCTGCAGTCACTCACAGACTCACATGAGGACAGCATTCGTGCTAGGGAGGATGTTTATAGCAAAGCTCTGGCAGACAATGATGCAATGCAGCAACAATGCAATGTGTTCTGAGAATGATGCTGTTCTGAGGGAGTTGGAGTCATGCAAGAAGGATAGGGATGGTTATAACCTGTATTGGCAAGCATCACAGGCGAGTATGGTGTTAACTCAACAGAAATTGACAGAATGTGAACAAGAGATGGATGCATTCCCACAACGTTTGTCGGTGTTACAAGGTCAAATTGATGACCTGAGTGCCCAATTATCGGATTGTAAGTCTGAATTGGCCTCTATAAGCTCAGTAAGGAGAGGAGGGCGTGTATGGAGCTCATGTCAAAACTGGGCAAAAAACCATCCACCCTTCCACCACCACCATCCTCTCTCACACCTGTTGATCCGCCCTCATCCCCTCCTGCGCCTCAAGACCCACCGCCTCCACCACCACCAGCTTCACCTACACCTGTTGGTCTGCCCTCATCCCCCCCTGGGCCTCCACCTCCCTCACACCCGTCCGCGCCTCAGCACCCACCCCGTTCGGAGGTGCATATCCATGGATGGAACCTGGGTACCCATGGCCTGGTGTGCCATTTGTGGCGCCGGGTGTGTTCGATAAAAATTATCGGATGCCTCTGTCAATAGACCAACTCCATAAGCTGTCTAAATACATTCAGCGCTTTGAACCAGGGGACTTGGGTTCTAGCGAAACCAAGGCCTACCTGGAAAACCTGGAGTTGAAGCTAGATCGCTTCTCCAATGTCACGGTTGCCGATAGAATCACTCTAATCAATCTCACCTCTAGCAGGGAGGTGCAGTATTTTATTGAACGTCAACCGGAGGACATAAGAAACGACTACAAACGTCTGTGTGATGTTATTATCACGAAATTCACTCCTCGCGCGGGAATCGATGGTTTCCAAGCCGCAGTGAAGGTCAAGCAAGGCCGCAATGAACATCCACAGGTCTATTACAAAAGGTTCTTCCAAGCTTACTTTGGTAATCGGAACGAACCTGGGATGGAAGAGGAGAGACATTTTAAGTGTCTCTTCATCGAAAACTTGCATCCTGAGATAGGTACGTTGGTTGAAATCATGGCCAACGGCAACAGGAACACCATCACGGAAGTGTTGGAGTATGCCGTACGTGTTTTTGAGGCATACAGCAAACGCAGGACTCCCGTGGAGGCATTTCCAGGTGAAACGGGTTTGTTCCGACCGCTGGAGCTAGAAGGAGCGCGAGCGTCTGCTCCTTCTTCTGGTATCGGCGAGACGAAGCAGGACGCCCAACGAACACCTCGAGATGGTGATGTTCACCCTACTGGTGAGCCAAGGTGGTTCAGGTCGAGGCAGGAGGGTGGGCAGAGATATCAAAAGGGGGGTGCACGTCCTAATGTTGCGAAGTACGGTCAGCAGGTTGACTCACGCAACAAGGGCTCCCAGAGGGAACCTCAAGCAAGAGTGCTGCTCCTCTTGCACCTCGGAAAAGTGTGTCCGAGACGGGCAATAGGCAACGCAAGCCCCAGAAAAATGGTCCTAAACCTCTGAGTTCAGAAGAGACCGAGGTCATACGTCGGTTGTTAGGAAATTTGCAGGTTGCTAACAAAGATAAAAAGCCTGATACGTTGTACGGTACTGTCATTGATAGTAACTCGGGGCACGCAGATGGCAGCAGTGACACTATTGCTGACAGTCAACAAGACATTGGTCAGCATGATACTGTCATTCGGAGCGCAAACAGTCAGACCATTGACAGTCCAGCACATGTCAGTCAACATGACATTGACTGTGACCCTGACGTCATGGTTACAGAGCCAGAGAGCCCCTTATCAGAGATAAAGGGGGATACCTCACTGACCAGAGACAGTGACTCGTCACAACCTGGTCTCTCAGACACGCGTGTGACTGCACTGCCGGTTCAGGTGGTTCACCATGACACTGACAGTGGTAGACGTAAAAAAACATTGGGAAGAACCTACGTGCTATAGGTGGTTCCTGTGCAACCTTTACAGAAAGGGGCCCGCTAAGAAAGCTTACCTGTCAGTCACGTTAGAAGGGGTCCTTACCCAAGACGCCCTCTTGGACGGTGGTGCCGACCAGTGATGTCACTAACGCGTTACTTTGTAACGCGTTACTCTGGTCGGACCACTTTTTTCAGTAACGTGTAATCTAACGCGTTGCTATTTGAAACTCCAGTAATCAGATTAAAGTTACTCTCTCCAAATTATTGTGCGTTACTTTTTTGCCATTTTCTGTAGAACTGTAATTTTATTTTATTTCGCCAATGCGTCTCGGGGGGAGCGATAAAAAAAAAAGACAGGAGTGACGTCAGTCTATGCGACCGCCCGGTGTCTTGTAGCACACGTTAGCATTAAGCTAGGTTTAGCATCTCGCTGCGGTCTCCTGTTTGTTTGGGAACGTTGTGACTTGTTAAAAACACGAGCGCACATCCAAAACGGTGTGTGGACTTTGTTTCACGGAGACTGGATCTGCAGCAGACAACACGTCTAACTTGAACGGACTTAACGACGTGATCCGAACGTGAACGAGGAGCAGCTTGTAAACACTGCTAACAGAGCAGCAGCAGCATTAAAACAGCCTTCAGGTAGGTCAGATCAGTCAATAACACAAACTGTAGGACATTTTACAGCTCTGGATCTACGTCTGAAATGTTGTTGTTGCTGTGCAGGCTTTAAATTAACTGAGCGTCTCTAAAACGTCTTCCATCACGTCCATCATCATGTCAACACCAGCCAAAAAGTTAATCACTTTATGAAAAAACTGATGTCAACAAGTCCTGGAGCTGAATAAATCCCTGCCCTGATGATGACCGAGAGATCCAACCACAAGAAGAGGTATTGTTCTTTTATTAATAATTAACCTTTTTAATTTAAAATGATAATCTTATTAACTATTTTTATTTTTTTACCTGTTTGTGTTATTTCCAGTCTGAGACAGAGGAAGCAGCTGTCTTTTTCCTCTTGAGGGACATCCACCTGCAGCTAAGAAGCGTGTGATGATGACCCTGATGCATGCTCAATAATCCAGGTAGAAAAATCTAAAAATGCTAAGTCTGGTCCTCTGGACATTCAAAAAACAAAACAGAACAAAAAAAATTGTAGAAACGTTTTATCTTTTGTCCAAAAGACTTCCTCAGTCTGAGATGCTGTATTCATCTCAATCTTATAAATACTGTAGCACCCTCTCACAGTGGATGAACCAGTTTGCTGCTGACAGCTGAAACCAGCTGCTCACGGACCATCAGCCTAACAATGGATAGTTAGCAGCACCCTGATGGTTGTTTGCTATTCACAGAGGGCTGAGTGATACTAGCAATAACAGCATTGTAAGAGGGGGACAGTTGAACCCAGAGGCCTCCACCTCTGTTTAATGATGGATGGTTTCTTTTCACAAAGATGGCCTCCTTTACTCCTCTCTCAAACCATTGTTCCTCTCTATCAAGGATGTGAACATCTTCATCCCTGAAAGAGTGACCTCTGACCTGGAGATGAGTGTAGACCACAGAGTCCTGACCTGATGATGTTGATCTTCTGTGCTGGACCATCCTTTTGGCCAGTGGCTCATGCTTTTATTTATTTTCATACAAACGTATTGTTTACTTGACACATTTTCAAAATAAACATTTTATAAGTCTTTTTTGTAAAAATATTATTTGTTTAGTGAAGTCAAGAAAGACTACTGTATTTTGTTTTTTGAATATTTATTAGTAATTATTTTATTAAAACATTTAAATTTTTTATGTATTGTGACAGAGGGTTCTTGTCAGCGGCTGCTGAAAGTAACTAATAAAGTAACTTAGTAATCTAACTTAGTTACTTTCCAAATCAAGTAATCAGTAACTTAACTAAGTTACTTTTCCCAAGGACTAATCAGTAACTTAACTAAGTTACTTTTTCAATGTAACTATGCCATCACTGATGCCGACATATCCATTATGTCACCCACACTGTTCGAGGAGCTGAAAACAGCCGCTAACAGTGTTGACAGAGAAATACCCCTGACAGAATGTGCTATAGAGTTGCGGGGACTCTCAGAAATGGGAACAACCCTGACAGCTATTGCCATGGTTCACATGCAGATTGGCGAGACGACAATTTACCATCCGGTACATGTGTCTACGGTGGACTCCATCCCATTTCTGGTCGGCCAGGATTTTATCAATCGCTTTGAGGCGATTATAAATTATGGTGATCGGACGTTGTGGGCTACAGTGAGCAGACCACTGCCAATTGATATGCCTCCACTGGGTGATACAGACTGTGTAACCGCAGGTACCGCGGAAGGCATAATGGAACGCCCATCCGAGAGCGCATGCCCGGTAAGTGGACCTTCGACATCAGGTGAGGCAATAGAGACACCACAGGTGAGTCCCCTATGCGAGCTGAAACATTCGGCACTCACTGGACATTACCTGCCCCAGGTAGTGAACGGTGTAGGGACCCAGGGATCCCACACCGATGATGCTGTGTTGTCCCCATGGTCAGAGAGGTCTGCGATCAGTCGAGCTTTCTATGAAACTTTGTTTCATAAGCATGAGGGTCTTATACGGCTCAGAAAGTCTTTCCGTTTTCCTTTAGATCCCGACAGTGGTGAGGAAATGACCGCGAGAGTAGTCGTTTGCCTGTCACTGTCCTGGAACCAACGAAGACTGGTCCACCCATTCTTAGTAGTCACAAACTTACCACACGCAACCTATTTAGGCTCTGACATTTTGGTAAGATTGGGTGTCTCTGTAGACGTCAACAACGAGGTACTGTGGTCACTGGACACAGCCAGGAAAGATTCTCCTGTGTTAACTACAGAAAATCTTAAGGCTGGACAAACCATACCAGAGGTCTGCCAGGTTGCTAGCAGTCATGACACCACAGTACCACCTCGGGCTGACAACCAAATGGTGACAATTCACATCGTGAAAGGTCAGGTTATTAGCCGACAGCAGGCTTGTTTTCAACCATCTCCTACGTTTCTCGACTTAGGACTGTCCGTGGTGGCCACATGCCAAGTGGACCTCGACTGCAGAACCACGTCCGTTGCTATGTGTAACACAGGCACAGACGAGGTACTGATCCCAAGAAACACGCGGCTAGGATGGTTGATCTCTACTGATTTCCATGATTTTGAACTTAGCGTTCCATTTCTGGGAGGCCTCCCAGAAAACTTGTTTCCATGTCATCACGCGGGGCGAGTCTTGTTCACAAAACCAACACAGGCCATAACCCTCTTCTCCCCAAGTGAGTCCGGCCATGACCCAGTCATTAGGTTCGGTTTCAACGGAGAAGAAAGTCTTGGCCTTCGAACTTATAGTGCCCTACCTGTAGACAGGTTTTACGACACTGAAAGGGTCTCAATGGAGCTCCCCAATGAACAAGAACCCACCTCGGTTGCTTCACAGATTGAACAGGTGGTCGCTCAGGCCGACGCCCTGAAAACTGATGAAGAAAGGGACAAGCTTCGCAAAGTTCTCTTAAAATACGAGAAATCATTCTCGACTGACTCTATGGATTGTGGGTTGACCACGATCCACAAAGTGAGCATCCCAACCCCACCTGACGCTCCACCTGCGTTCGTCAGACAATACAAGATTCCTCTGGCAGCTCATGAACCTATCAGAGAAATTATTGATGACCTGTTGGGAAAAGGTATCATCAGATACTGTAACAGCACTTACTCTGCGCCTTTATGGCCAGTGTTAAAACCAAATGGTAAATGGAGACTCACCATTGACTACAGAAAGCTGAACAAACAAGTTCCCTTATCCAGGTGGCCCATGACCCAGCTCCAACAGGAACTGCCCAAGGTCACCAATGGTAGGTACTTTTCCACCCTCGACATCGCCTCTGGTTTTTGGACCATCCCTGTGCGCGACGAGGACCAGTACAAACTTGCTTTCACTTTTGGTGGTCGTCAATACACCTTTAACAGGTGTCCATTTGGCTACGCTAACTCACCTGCAGAGTTCAACATCTTTTTGAACAAAGCATGTCCAGACGCCCACAAGCGTGGGACACTGATTTACGTGGACGATGTCCTTTTGAGGCAGCCAACACTGGATTCACATTTGGCTGAGATCGACCACGTTCTGAATCAACTGACAACTGCTGGTGCTAAGATTTCATTGTCAAAATGCCAGTGGTGCAGATCCAAAGTGGACTACGTTGGCCTACTTGTAGGTCCAGACGGAGTACAACCACAACTGACTCGTACCCAAGGCCTTGACAATCTCAAAGTCCCCACCAATCTCAAAGAACTGCAAAGTTTTCTTGGCGTGTGTAATTACTCGAACCAATTCATAGAGAACTATGCAGACCTGGCTAAACCACTGACTATACTCCTGAAGAAGACGTTCCGTTTGTCTGGACTGACACACAGCAGCAGGCGATGGACGCTCTTATAGACAGGATCAAGTCAGCCCCATGTCTAGTCTACCCAGACTATAACAAGGAGTTTCACTTGGAAGTGGGCTTTTCAGCTCATTGCATGAGTGCAGGTCTGTACCAAATACACGACAGAGACAAACGTGTAGTGGCCTACGCCAGCAAGACAATGGCAGGCCCCGAGTTGAAATTCTCGGACTGTGAGAAAGCTTTACTGACCACGGTGTGGGCAGTAAAACATTTCTCCAGCTACGTTGGGGGGCAGAAAATCATTGTTGAAACACACCACCAGCCGGTGACTTTCCTGAACAGCCAACGCATCAGAGATGGTGTGGTTACAAACTCCCGTGTTGCAACGTGGCTCATGGCGCTTCAGAGTTTTGACCTGGACATCCGTTATGGTCAAAATAAGAAGTCACATTTGGGTACTGACTTGGCAGTCTGCCAGGAATGCTCAAAAGATGTGCCGGCCACCCTGCAGCCAGCTAAGGAAAGACTCTTGGTGACGGAGGATCCGAATCACCACTTCTTTGATGATAATATCTGTAAGGGTATGACAACATTGTACGTGGATGGATCTGCATTCCGTAACGACAACATCTGCAGGGCAGGTGTTGGAGGGGTCCTCCTCCGTGACCTTCAGCAGAGCACTTTCAGCTACTGCTTAGGCTCTCAGACTTCTCAGTACGCTGAGATTGCAGGTATCCTAATAGCTCTCCAGTTGGTTGTAGAACGTTCCATCAAGACACTAGTCATCTGTACTGACTCTAACTATGCTCGGTTGAGTTTCGCCTGTCATCTCGCTGTGTGGAAACAGAACGGTTTCCTCACAAGCGACAGGAAGGCGGTCAAACACAAGGAGCTCTTCATGGCGTGTGATCACTTGGTGATGTTACACGACATACAGCTCTATTGGAAAAAGGTTCCAGGACATTCAAGAGTCCCAGGCGATGACAAGTACTACAATGACATTGCAGACTCTTTAGCCAAGGAAGGAGCCGATAAGGGTCAGCTATGGTCCTTTGACCCCTCCTGGTTGATCAAGACTCTGCCAATACAACCTACTGTCGAGGTTATGGCAGTCACACGTGCACAGGCCGCAGCCAGACCTGCCGACAACGCAGTCTCGGTACGACCTGCACTGACTGACACAGACATCGTCCAACTGCAGAAGTTGGACCCTGCTATCAAGTCCATGATGCTGTACCTGACTGACCCTGACAATAATACTCTGTCCAAAGACGAGCTGGATTCTGATCCTGACCTCAGGGTACTCTATCATCTGCGCTCGCAGCTGAAACTGATCAAAGGCATCCTAACTTTTGCCCATGGACCAGCGTCCTCACCAGTGTTCGTGGTTCCCCATGGCCACAGGGGGGTGATGTTAGTTCATGCCCATGATCTCCCATCCGCAGGACACAAAGGAGAGAAAGCCACGCTGACGGCATTGAAACAAATTGCCTATTGGCCTGGTATAATAATAATAATAACTTTTATTTATAACGCACTTTACATCAAACAGATCTCAAAGTGCTACAATGAAAAATAAAATCAAGATAAAAATCAACCACAAATGCAACAAAGAAGAGGAACAACCAAGAGGATGGAGCCTCACAGATAATTGCATCAAAAACTTAAAATTCACAAAATGCAGATAAAACACCCAAAAAACTGGGCGCAATAAAAAACAAAAGCACAATTAATTATTTAAAAAACTGGATAAAAAGAAAGGTTTTAAGGGCAAACTGACCTTGTGGCTGATAGATGAAACAGAAAGCTTTTGGCAGTGCCTGGTACATGTCTTGAAAAACAAAGTTTGATTGAAAGCATGTTTGATGGGAGTGAATTAAGTCATGTACTCACAACGGTATAAATAGAGAAGCGCTCGGATAAACAATTTGAGAGTCTGCTGCGAGTCCTGATCAAGACGTCGAGCTGCGTTGACGTGTATCCCTGCCAAAAACTGTGAGGCTCTCCCAGTTGTGTCAAGAGGTGAGGGATAATGATTTTACGTCAATGCCTTGTTGTGTGTGTGCTGTTTAATTTCTGTGGCGGAGTTACTGACACATTTCTCTAGCAGATAACAGTTTGTGTATCTGAACATGTATGTTTTTACTTTTTCTGTCACAAGACTTCTTTAATAAATATTCATTATTTTTAATTAAGTCTGTTTGTTTTCTTCCAAACCAGTGAGTGTACCCACCTTTCACGAATCAAAAAGATGATAAAACATTAACCATTTGGGTTGATCAATTATTTCATAGAACATTAATGGCGACGAGGATGGGATATCTTATCTTTATTTGTAAAGCACATTCCAAGGTGCTTAAAAAGATGGATGAAAGGGTACACACTGGCTGTTTGGAGGAAAAAAGGAAAGGTGTGAAACTGTGTTCTTGGAAGCGGGTGTTATTCCCGTTGTTTGTGAAGCAGGGGTGTGATTCCCTTGTTGTTTTGGAAGCGGATGAGAGATTCCCGCTGTTGAGAGCTGATAAGTTTGGATCAGCGGTTTTGGGGACGCCTTAAGCTGCTGACCGATTCTTTGAGCTGAAGTGTAACAGAAGATTTGAAACCAGGGTAAAAACCCTTGTTAGAGTTTTGTGGATCTGAAACATAAGTATTTTTGCCAGGGTGTAAACCCTTGTGAGTTTTGTTGTTTTCTGAA
>JBBPBX010008334.1:26545-58898 GCA_038048925.1 Garcialebias charrua | reverse complement strand
GTGTACGATGGTTTGAGTAAAAAATAAAGCGTGTAAACTAACTGCAGTGAACTGTTCAATGTTTCACTCCTTATTCTTGTTTTGAAAATTCTCCAACTTTTCTTCTCTCCATATATTTCTATTTATCAAACACCTACACATCCTGCGCCACTGCATATAATGTAGGCGCTGCGCCACACAGTCCCACTCATTTTCCAACTCTTTGAACACATCTACAATTTAAGGATTATACTTTTACTTTCTGAAAGAAACTATAGTTTTATTTGCATTAAAGGAAATAGCACAAATAAATTGTTGCATCTTTCCATCAGAGCAGAACAACTTTGAAAATTGGATGTTTTTTTCTTGGAAACTCCTTCACTGGTTTCTTTCTCGACATTGTTTGCTTTTCATGCCGACTGGTTTAGAGTTACACTCTGGTAGGTCAGTAGGGACAAACACTTGTGTGTATTTTCTTTGAAAGGCCAAACAGGTTGCATTAAATGTTATCTCTCTAATATCCATGTATTTTAACAGAACAAAACGGTCTGTTCTCAGGATACCCAAACATGCAAATGAATGAGTGAAGCATTAACTGCTTCATGTTCTGTCCTTGTGGAGCTCGTCTAAAAGAGAAATTAAGTTTTGGTCCATTACAACACTTTTTTTATTACAAATGTAACTGAACACCTTGCGTGCCAACAACATGTAAGGGATATAATACTTGTCAGTTGGCTGACCAGTACAATATTCCAGAAGAAGTTGGAGCAGATTTGATCTGACCCAAATTCATTCGCGAGTTCTCCCTTTTTCCGGATTAAATTGCTTAAATGTGACTAGACAAAATGTAATTTCACGAGAGACGTCAACTTATGTTGATCCACCAAAGATGAACCTTTTATTGAGACAATCATAAAAGTACATTAAACATTTGTATCGAGATTAGCTCTGATTTAATAACTACTATAGACAAGAATTCAAATTGAAACAAACAGACAAGTTATGTTTAAACTTCCTACTGGCACGTTTACTTAAAAGTTTACTGGCTTAAGAAAAATAAGAATAAGGAGGAAGGAGTGGAAGGAAAGCTAAGTTTAACAGAAGTTAATTACATGTATTTTGAAATGCAACAGGGTGACACTTTTCCCAAACGAGTCCGGCTGGACTCCCCACACGTTCAGCATACAATCAACGACTCTTTACCTGGTGACGATACGTCTCTGGAGATAAGAGCTGAGAAGTTTTGTGGACACTTAACGGACTGTGTGGTCCAGAAGACGTCCAGTTGAAACTTCAGCGTGTATAACTGATTCAACGAGCGTGAAGTGCGCCTTTCCCGGCAGGAACCAGGGCCAACGTCCTGATTGGGTTTCAAAATAAAACTTTCAGAAAACAAATTCTTTCAAAACACATGAGTGAGTTACAGCTGAGCTGTGCCGTAACTCTGGTTGAGAAATGTAGGTCTAATAGCCTATATGCCACGGGTTTCCGTTCCAGCACCTCCGCAGTCATTACACAGACGGCGCACTTCCGGTTAGCGGGAAAGACACGAACATAAATGACTAAATACAATTAATAAAACATCAGCATACACACCAATAACAACTCTATACACATATAAAACCATATAAAATTATGGCGACGTTCCCCCTACGGATAGCCGCGATATATGTTCGCCGAAACCCCCCCGCGGAACAGCTGTTCCCACCGGTGGGCGGACACAACGGTACTCACGTGTAGTGCCGGTAGCGCGCAGCCGCTTCCCGTTTCGGCTCGTTGTCATGGTAGGCTACTAGGAGCTAACGCTGACAACAGCGGAGGTGGATGGGAACCGGAAGTGGCGGGTAGGTGTTGCATTTTGCCGGAAGTACGTCACGCCCCCCCGTGGCATATAGGCTATTGACAAATGACCACAACGTTTCACCAGTTTCCAGGGAAGAACCAAGTTGTTTAGTTCTCCCTTTCACACTACAGAGTCTACAGGAAGTGTCCCTTTAAGAAGGGGGTGTGACTTAGTCAAATACTTCCTGCTCATTGGTTGTTTTAGAAAGTAAAGGAGGGATTTTTCAGTTCCCATAGTCGGAAGATCTCTGAAGGACACTTACATATTGTTTAGGCCAGTGGCCAGATGGAGCTTGTTAGTACAGAGAATATTATGGCTAATTCACAGACAAAGCAGAGAAGGAAGTTAAAAGTTTACCCTGAACTGTGCCATAATATTAAAGCATCCTGGTACTGCAGAAATAACCCAGCATGAGAGTGACACTCATGTTAATAACAGATCATCATCAAATGACAAAAATATACTGTTGATCAATTCTGAATTAACACAAATTAAAAGGAAGTCTATCTGATTGATTTGTGTCTCTTAATTCAAAATAAATGTAACAAAATAGTGTCCACTTGTCTCCTTGAGATCTCAAGAAAAGTGTAACACTCAGAGTTTCAGAGAGATGTGAAGAGGTTTAAATCCAGTAACGGACATGAGGGTGCTGTATCACTACACAAAGTAAAACATGAGCACACAGCTATAAGTAAACACAACCTAAAATATTTAGAACATATACAAAGTACAATAATAAATGAATCCATAAAAAAAACTATTATAGTTTCTAAAGTGTTTTTTCCAATTTGTGTTCTATCGGTAGATGTTGTGAGCACCAGAACGTATAAAATAAATGAAACAAACTTCCATTTGGATTTTTGGTTGCATTTAGGCGTAATAAAGATTCCTTTCAAAAATTGCATTGCCAGGTCTAAATTTAAGATGGCCACCACAATATATATTTAAACCTTATGAGCTGGAAGCCAAAATATAAGTGACAAGCCAACTTCTATTTTAGTGTGTGGCTGCATCTAGGCTCCATTCAAAAATTGGGTTGCAGCGAAATTTGATTCTTTTTTACACCTCCCCTCCCCCTCGTGTTTCTTTTTCCTTATCTGAAAATGATGCTGCATTCCAGTTACCTCGTATTCTGGAAACTGGGAAGTGGTAGTGACGTCATTTTCCAAGCTACCACTTGAAAACACGTTCCGGTTCTCCCAGTGGAAAATCAAGATGGACGCACGCTTTGTTTTTGTTGCCGCTTCCGAATATAATAAATTACTTACCAGATATGCACTCCTGACACAGAACATGTCAGAGGAGGATGATGACCGCCGAAGGTAATTGATTTAATATATATTTTTCTCTAATTCTTTAATTAAATCATTGGGAAAAAAGAAAAAAATGGCTTTACAGCTAAGAAAACAAAAACAAACATCTTTACTTCACTATGTGATTAATACACACAGAGGCGGTCCTAGCCTATTTGGCGCCCTGTGCGAGCAACCCCAATGGCGCCCCCCCCGCTAGGTTGCCAGTGGGGGTCCTCTCCCAGACATTTTTGAATAAAATAGATGCCATTTCCTGCATTCTGGTGTATTTTAATGGGTTGTTCAACATCTAGTTTTACCTACATATATAAACTATTCAATAAGTATTTAGAGTTAATGGCAGAACAAGAAGTAGCCTGAGACAAACATGTAGCATTAACACATTATGAACATTATTCAAGAATTGTTTCTATAAGAACATTATCAAATATTTTATATGAACAGTAAGATACTAGCAATAACAGCATTGTGAGAGGTGGACAGTTGAACATGGAGGCCTCCACCTCTGTTTAATGATGGACGGTTTCTTTTCACAAAGATGGCCTCCTTTACTCCTCTCTCAAACCATCATTCCTCTCTATCAAGGAGGAAAGATGACTGAGTTTGTCACAGCTCCTCAGACTGAAGAAGTCTTTTTGATACAAAGAAGAATCTGTCCAGAGGACTACATTTACTGAGCCTGCATCAGGACAATAATCTGTAAAGATTTAGCACATTTGATATGGAAAACACATTTTGACTTAACCAATTAATATATTTTCAATGGTAAAATATGCAGGCTTATTTCATATTACTTTCATACTATTCCCTTTCATTGCTTTATGTATTTATTATCTTACTTTTAATGATAACAATCTCACTACTGTTGTTTAGAAAGTGTTTATATTGGAACTAATGCTTGTTTGTCAGAGTCAGAGTCAGAGTCAGAGAGAATTTATTGTAATTTGCACCGCATGTAGTACATGTGTTGAAAACGAGATTATGTACACAGGGTCCCAGTTACATCCAACAACAAATGCAAGAGAAAAACAATAATAACATCTAGGATTAACTAAGAGAGACATCAGCTAGTAATACACTAAGCCCTAATGTAGTAGAAAAACATCATTATAAACAGCAGCACGAACATGAGTCATTATGAGCAGATGGTCACAGATGAACGCAGCAACAAGAAACAGATCAGTATCAACATGATGTGACATTTTGCAGTGTTTATTCTTATTATTTATTTATTCATGAGTCTGACAGCCTCAGGGTAGAAGCTGTTCCTCAGTCTAGTGGTTCTACATTTGATGCTCCTCAACCTCCGTCCCGAGGGGAGTGGTGCAAAGAGTGAGTGTGCTGGGTGAGTGAGGTCTTTCATGATGCAGGTGGCTCTTTTTCTGCATCTGGAGGTGTAAATGTCTGTGATGGTGGGGAGACTGACTCCCACAGACTTCTGTGCAGCCTTCACCACTCTCTGTAGAGCTTTCCTCTCTGCAACTGTGCAGCCTCCATGCCACACGTTGATGCTGGAGCACAGGACGCTCTCCACTGCACACCTGTAGAACGAGGTGAGGACTGAGCTTCTCAGACCAGCTCGTCTCAGCCGTCTGAGGAGTTCACACAGAGTTAGAACAGCTCACCTTTCCTTCATACTGACAGGAACAATCCCCTCATCACTCCTGACACTAAATCACGTTTAAAAAATTGTCATAACTGCACAAATCTCCCCTTTTTACCAAGACTTATGATCAATTCAGGCCAGTTTCATTAAAGGGTTATCTAACATTTCAGGGCACTTTTCATATAGAGCAGGTCTTCATCCAGACTCATATAATATTATTTAAATTATTTAACAGTATGTTATGTCACAATGCTACACACCACAAAATTCATTGACTTGATAATTAACTTGAACGGTGTTTTGCAGCAAAATTCAACAGCATGTCTTACCTGTTTGATCTCTCATTAACAAACTGCAGCTGTTTGAGTGAAAAATGTGTCAATGTTTGCACATTTAGCTGTCTGTCTCCAGAGCCTCTCTCTTTTTAATCTTTCTCTTCACTCTTCCTCTCTTCCATCTTTCCACTGACCGCACGTAGTGTCACCTCCGTAACAAAACCGAAAGTAAAAGTGGAGGGGGGGCGGACGACCTGGGTTGAGGAAATGCACCCAGCAGCTGCTGCGGTGATTAAACTGAGGACATGTGAATAAATTAAGGGTGGGGCGGCCCAGGAGCAGCGCGGTAGTGTTCTGTGTTATGTTGTTAAAAACAAAAGTTGTAAAATATTTAATAAATAAAAAAACGAGGAGCGGGGTCTCCTCTTATGCCGCCCCCTGCTGGATGGCGCCATGTGCGGCCGCACAGTTTGCACATGCCACGGACCGCTTCTGAATACACGCAACAACATTTTAGAACTGTTCTTTTAGTAAAAGTTTAGGTGTTGACTTACTGAAGACGCGAGTATCCGCCATCTTGAAATGGAAACTGGGTGCAGAAAAATTTCTCCCACTTTACGAGTGGGAGTTTACCACTAGAGCGGGCGTTCCGGTTTCAATCTACCACTGGGAACTGGCAAATTCCCACAATACGAGGTAACTGGAATGCAGCATAAGGCTGCACCTCATGAGGCGGCAGCCTCAGTCCCCTCCGTCTCCCCATGTCAGTTGTTGTTTATGTTGTTCTTGGAAGAGATGTACTGAAAATGC
Source organism: Garcialebias charrua (assembly GCA_038048925.1). Lineage (NCBI taxonomy): Eukaryota > Metazoa > Chordata > Actinopteri > Cyprinodontiformes > Rivulidae > Garcialebias > Garcialebias charrua. The sequence continues at coordinate 53,072 of JBBPBX010008334.1, read as the reverse complement.
AATTTTGCTGTGCTTTGGTGTAATGACAATAAAGCTGATTCTGATAAAAAAAAAAGTCATCTTGAAAACTACAAACATTTATTGTCAAACATTCAGGCAGTAAAACATTTTGCTGTTTATAAGACTGAGTTTGTTGCAGCTCCTCAGACTGATGAAGTCTTTTGGATGAAAGACTAAATGTTTCAACAAAAACAAACTGTCCAGAGGATCTGACTTAACCTTGAGCATGAATCCGGATACAAACCTTTACTTTTCAATTACTTCTGTGACGGTCGGCATTTAACTTTTTTTGTTAAGTTTGTGATTTTGGTTCTGATTGAAACTCCTGATGTGGGTGAAAATCCACTTCACTTAGTTTTGTTTATCCAGTAAACATTTTTGACCAAAAACTGGAAAAAAATTTTTTTATGGCCAAACAGAGATAAATGTTTTGCTTCAAGGAAAGCTTGAAGGCAAAATCATTCAGATTTTTTTTCCTTCTACAAAACGTCTGAACTTGAATTATTTTTTCTTTTATTTGTATTTGATTTGGTCATATGTTCTTTATTGTTATCACCTGATGACAAAGATACATTTACAACTCATTGCTTTCAGAGTAAACCCCATTCAAGACGGCTGCCACAACAAAGAAAACAGCAAACACAAAAATGATTACATACTGTATCTCAGTCAGTTTTACAGATATTAAGATAGAGTTTGGTGTGTTCACCACTTACACTCAGCGAACTCACTGATTCTGAGAGATCTGTCTTATAAATATTCACTCCTAAAATCAACTGTGTTTTTAAGCAAAATATCATGAATCATTGAGTGAATTTTAATGAGATGTTCAAAAAGTAATCACTAAATGTTTGTGTTCAGCTGATTACCCTTTCAGTCCGCTCTATTAATGATGGCTGCCAAAACCAACTGAGCTTAGCAAACACAAAAAAATGCTACGACTCAGTCAGTTTTACTGATCAAACATTTGTTTGTTATCATCCAAGCATTGTTCACAATAATATTACACATTATGCAATATCACTGCTGTTGGAGTCAACCCTCATTGTCTGTTAGTAAAATATCCCACACACCACAGGATGGATTTAAATGAGACTCTCAGAAAGTAATTATTTCCTGCACACGTAAAACGGATTAACTTTTTGAATCAGTCAAATTTAAGATGACTGCCACAGCTAATCAACCTTAGCTTGCACAAAATGATTTACCGACGTGTTAAATTTTATGGTTGTTTTTGAGAGTTAGACTCAACAAATACTTCCAGCACTAACAGGTCTTGTGAAATATTGGAGTACTGCATGAAGTTGCACAATATTTCAGGTCTGACCTAAATGGTTACAAATCTGTAATTTCTCAACATAAAATGTTCTTATTCTAAACCTCTGGCATGAAAGGAAGCGGGCAATATGCATTTCTTTAAGGCTGGGGTTCTCAAACCTTTTGGTCTGGGGACCCTGTACAGGGGAGAACATTTTCTAAGGACTCCCTCATAAACCTCATGCTGATTAAAAATAATTTCCTGCCATTTGAAACCTTAAATATCATGGGAATGTTGTTTTGTCTGGTTAAGTGTTTGTTTTACTGGCTCATTGGTCCCCATATGCATTCATGCATTCTTTAAAACAATCTGATATACAAAGTATCTAATAATTTATCGCAATTTATTTTGCAGATGCCCAAGCTAAAGTTGTGGACCCCTGGGGGTCCTGGGATACCAATTTTAGAACCTCTGTTTTAAGGAGGGTTAGCCTATAATTTGTCTGAATGTTATTTTACTTAGCTGAAGTCTGTGTTTTGATTTTTGGGTTTGTGATGAGTTAAATATAAGATTGAAAAAATTCCCCACAATGTACATCATGAAACAAAACGTTAAAAAATGCTATCAGTGTTTGGCCTCTGTGCTTTGTAGTAAAGCACCATCTCGACCATCATCCATCTTTAACTTGAAACAGTCTGAGGGTCAGCCACCATCTTGTCAAAGGAACCAACATGGGGCTTCCTGTCAGACAGGTCGTCCCCTTCAGGTTAATCACACACAAACCCAGTGTTACCTCACTGAAACCGGACAGTGACAAATGTGACAGCAGCTGCCGCATCGAAGCACCATGATTCATTATCATAAAAGTTATTAACTCAGAGCAGACCCCCCAACACTCTGCGTCTCTTTTTGACCTGATTTCTCCTTGTGATAATGGCCGGAGCTAATTTATCAGCAGAACTTTACAAATTGACCAAAACTCTGCTGCCAATCTGTGATCAATAGGACAGTTTCCAGAGAGGCAGAAATATTAATAGTTGACTAAGTGCTTGTAAATACAATCACACTGATTTAGTTTTGTTTCCAGATTGCTGGTAAATATTTCCACAGCGCTGATTAATAAAAGCCACTGGAATAATACGAGCTGTGACAGTCGAGCTCGTCTCCAACATTTGTACCATTTGTCTTGTCATGCAGGATGCAGGCAAAACAAACTGCACAACGTGTGAATTTATGTGCGATTTAATTTTGTGAATGCAACAGCCCCAATGAGCAGACAAAGACATATGTGGAAAAATATTTCATATAAGAATCTGCTCATACAGATGCTATATCCTTCTATTTTTATTTATTTATTGCTGCTGACTCCGTTGTTTTCTGCTGTGGCACAATTTCTACCAGTTCCTGGATGACATTGTTCGGAGTGGCATGTGATCCTCGGGGATAGAGTTCCATGTGAAAGTGCTCTGTGAATATTAATCCTTCTTCTGGTGCTCAGGAGGAACATTTGTGTGTCCCCTGCAGCCCTATCCACAGACATCCCCAGTGACAAATACATGAATGACAAAGCCCAGTGGTGCAGCTATTAAACTGACCCTTGCTCTTCACTAAAATGATTTAGCTAACGTCAATATTTTCCTTCAATGGGAGCTTAAATTCCTGTTTATCATGCAGATGGGGAACCGGAAAAAGACATTTGTGTTTTCTTCTTCCTCTATAACAGGGGTCACCAAACTTTTTGAAACTGAGAGCTACTTCGTGGGTACGGAGTTATACAAAGGGCACCAGTTTGATAAACTCTTCAGAAATAACAAAGCGTAAATTGAAAAAAATGTATAAGAAACATATTTTTAAGAACATATTTTTAAGATAGACATTTTAAAATATATATAAATACAAAAAAAAGAATAACAACTGAATAAAATTTAAATGCAGCTTAGTATTGAGTTGTGCTATTTTTAGAACAGGTCCGCGGGCACCTCAAATGGTCCTTGGGGGCACCCGGGTGCCCGCGGGCACCGTGTTGGTGACCCCTGCTCTATAACATACAGAAGTAAAACGTGATGAACTTCATTTCAACAGTTATTTAACTAATTGTTAATATTTGTGTGTGTGCCTGTCTGTTAGCAAAATATTTTTGAACCATTGGATGAACTTCATTAACTGTTGTATACACTATATGTCCTAAAAAAGTGAGTCGTGTTGTATTTTATACAGGACTCATTCTGTTTTGTCCTCATAGACGACGTGTTTACTTCAAAAATGTATTGGTCTGTTTGGGTTTAACTGTGTTGGAAGTGATTTTAGTGAAAATGTCAGCATGCTGTCCTTTAAGTTTACTGCATATTAACTTGCTTCCTTAGTTGGAGCATCAAACACCTGCTTCTGGCTCTGTGGCCTGTTTTGTTTACATGCTTGTGGGGTTGAGTAAGATAGAAATAGCCCAAATGTTATTGTCATGTCAGTGACATGGTTTGTATTAGAAGTGATAATGAATCCAATTCAGATTTTAAATCGTTTCCGGATGATACGATAAGTCTTTGTCATTATTTGTTTTGGCCATAATTAGATTTTGGTGATTTCCTATCCAGCTGTTTACAACAAAGCAAAAATAGACTGTTTTCTGTACTGCTGCTGCTGTTGACTGATAGAAGGTGGTTGATAGCAGTTTATCTGTTTTAACTGTGCTCTATAAATAAAGATGACTTGACTTGACTTGGTTCGCAGCACTGCTGGATGGACTGTATGCATCACAGGGCACCAGCACCATATTCAGTGAAACATGCACGCCTGATAATGGCAAGTTTGAACCCTTGATGGTGTTTTTTAAACTCTTCAGAATCTAACTTTTGAAAATTACAGTTTATGTTGTTTTTAATTGTACATGTGTCAGTTAAATTTACTGAAAAACAAAAGCCTTTTATCTGCTGATCACGTCAGGTGACAAGTCTTTTTGCTGTTTTAATGTTATAAATAGAACAGCAGATGGTAAGATAGTCTTAGATTTGTATCACAGCTCATGAAATGTCTGTCCAGGGCAAAGATCATGTCCCCATGCTGACATATTAACACCTCCAATTTTTTTTTATACTCATCACATACTTCCCATCTGAATTGTTTTACCAAAGCCTGTTAGTCTGCAGCTTCTGCAGCCTGCAGAGACTTGACTGTAAAATTAAGTATCCTCCTTGTTGTTGCTAACTGCCATTCAGTCTCATAAGACCACCATTTAAGAAGCCATATTGTATGTTGGCAGCCTTGCCAACTCCTGAAATTCAGTTCCTCAAAACAAACAGGTAGTTACAGTCGTGTTTTGATCAGCTGACAGACACAAGCTTCTTTTTTCATTCAACCTTTATTTATACAGGTTAGTCCCATTGAGCCTCGGGTCTCATTTACAAGAGAGACCTGATTTTAACAAACACTGATGACAACACTTGACAATTGTAAAAGAAAGCATACAAACGGAGAAGAACAAATAAAATAAAGTGGTATTAAAAAACAAACAAAAAAACAGCTAGGTTGTAAAGCGATGTAGAAAAGTAAAAACAGGAAAATGTTTAATTGTGTTGGTTTTAACCAGGAACTTAACAGATGTTTGAAGCCATTTAGAGAGGTCAAGGTCGAGAGCTTCAGATCTTTTTGCAAGATATTCCAGGAAACAGGAGCGGAGTAGGAGAAGGCTTTTCCTGATGGAATTCAATTTAACATTCAATTTTAAAAACACTGATTTATTCATTACTCTCAACAGTGAGATAAAACATGTTGCATCATCGAGCTTCCATGAAAGGAACCACACGTTGATTTGTTCAGTGGTTGGCATGTTGGCCATTGCAACAGAAAATTGTCTCACACATTTATATAATCTGCATGGCTTTACCATATTTTGTTTTACTTTTTAACACATTTTGTGCAGATAGGTTTGTTGGAGAACAAAAAACATGTTTTAATCAAATGTGGCTGAGTTGATGATGTTTTCTAATGCACTAAAGACAACAAGTAAACCAATAATTATGGCCATTGTCGAGCATGAATAATTCACGTGAGTTGTGCAGCTAAAGAACAAATTAAATGTCCATGTGGTAATAATTCTTAGAAAACCATCTCATACAAAGCAGAGGGCTCTTTCCCACATTACCTCACCTGTAGAGCCTTGCTGGTAAGAAGAAGCAGACAGAGTAGAGTTGGTGCAACTAAATCCACATTTATTCTCCGTGTGCTGACCTGTGACGACACACGGAGTCGGCCATGTTTTATCAGTGACAGGTTGGCGGCTACCGGCCGGCACTTTGATGCCTTCTGGAACCGAGGAACCAGGTTGCAAGCCTTGTCAACTGCCATAGTAGATATTTATGCATGCATGTGTGACAGAGTGTGCCTGCAAGCTGCAGAGGTGTGCAAAAGTGTCTTGGCTCACTTGGTGAGAACATGTGATGACTGGAAATACTGTGCAAGGTCAGACAGAGGAGAGACAGGTCTCAGCAGTAAAAACTAGAGTATGTAGGTGTGTATATATAGAGAACTTCAGGTCATATAATAAAGGGGAAAAAAAGCCATCTTGTCTGTATTCAAGACTAAAATTTATGTGGAAGATTTATTCTAATATTATCTATTTAAAAGCCTCACGTGGTGATGCAAATTATTTTATGCAGAACGTTGTCTTATTATTTAATCTATTTTTTTGGCTTCTCCATTCTTCAAAGATTGTCACAGTGAGCAAACTTGCACAAAAGAGTTGGCAGCTGTTTTGATGCCAGATACCGTTCATGAAACAACCTGGGCTCAAACCTGCAGCCTCAGGATCATGGGACCTTGACAGTTACCACAGAGCTACCACAGCCCTGGAGTTTTATGCAAAAACTCATGCAATATTGCAAGGTGGTGGTAAAGCCGAGTAAAGCAAGATTTAGTGACTTTTTTAAGGACTTAATATCTTTGTGAAGAGCACCCCTCCATTGTAAAATAGGGCGGAGGACTCCATGTCCAACTTACCCCTCTTTCAATGCTGTTATTGCATCACTGAGCCCTCTGCAAATAGCAAGCGACCACCAGGGCACTAACAAGTGGTCGATTTTGTTTGTCACCAGAAAACTGGTTGATCCACTGTGAGAAGGTGTTGTTTATAAGAGTGAGTTTGTTGCAGCTCCTCCTACTCTGCCCAGTGGATCAGGAGACATTTTGCTAACATACAAACAAGCAAATGAACAGAGACAAAATAAGACTGCCTGCTACTTGCGCAAAGCATAAAATCAATAAACCTTTATTGTTATTGCACCTGAGTAAAAACGAAATTTGGGTTTGCTTCCCAGAGCAAAAGTAGTGTAATAAAAAAAAAAACATAAAAAAAAAAACATATATAATATAAACTGTATAAAATGTAATAATTGCAGATTTAAAATACTACAAATGTGCAACACAAGCAGATTTATATTACACTAGTTGTCCCTCATTGTACTTATTGATTTTTTATTACGGCTTTTGCTAAGTTTAGTAATTGCCGACGGATAAAAACTATTTTAAAATCTGTTTGTTGTTTTGGTTGATCTGAACCTTGTCCCTGATGGTAACAGTTTAAACAGATCATGTCCAGGGTGAGACGTATCCTTTAAGATGTTGTGGGTCTTTCCCATGCAGTGTGTAGATCTTACAGTGAGAGACGAGTAATGTAATGTAACCATGTAATTATGTAACTACTGTGTAACTATAGTTCTCACCATTGTGGGGCGGCCGTGGCACAGTGGTAATGGCAGTCGACCCCCTATCGGAAGGTTGGAGGTTCGAATCCCGCATCCGCCCACCATGTGTCGTTGTGTCCCTGGGCAAGACACTTAACCCCGAGTTGCTCCCGGTAGGTCTGGATGGCGCCTTGCAAGGCAGGCTACCACTACCGGTGTATGAATGTCTGAATGAATGGGTGGATGGCTGGTATTGTAAAGCGCTTTGGGGCTCCTCACAGGGGGCTGGAAAGCGCTATATAAATAAGCTCCATTTACCATTTACCATTAGAGAGGGCAGTGAGTGAAGATGGAGATGACAATGGGAAGATAAGGATGTTCCAGTCCTGATGTAAAGCTGTGTATCGTCGGCATAACAGTGAAAAGAAATGTTATGCTTCCTCATACCTTCGAATTTTAGCTGGCAATGAGTTCTATGTTTTTTGTTTATGTTAATATTATTTTTTTTGGGGGGTTGCAGCAGTTTCCACTACAGCAGAGTTGATGGTTGGTTCCTTCGGTCTTTTTAGAAACTTCTTCATTTCGTCCTTGCTGTGCTAGCTTGAAGTGTAAAGCAGCTTGATACATTTGACTGGCAGCCAATCACAAAGATGAGCATGGTAAAAAACATTTCAATATATTATTATAAGATATATTTTAAAATAATTATTGAAAATAGATTTTATTTTATTATAGTAATTTAAAAAAATTAATTATTATTTTTTTAAATCTTCTTCTCTCCAGCTTTCTGAGGCCCCCTAGCACCCCCTGGCGGCCACTACTTTGAAAAACACTGCATTAGATACTTTGCTAACACTCTTCAACAGTTAATGCCAAGGTTTTAAGTGCTTGGGGACAACATTCAACTACTACCTCACCCCATTTTAGCTCAACATCTGTAAATCTGGCTGTTAAAGCCATTTTTATAGTTATTATTTGCTAACAGAGTTGACTCAAATATTTAAAGGGGACCACAGATGCAAAATTCACTTTTTAATGTTTTTTTTTACTCAACTTTGGGTATTTACTTCATAAAAAAACAGTCCTTGTGCCAAAAAAATGCACCCAGTGGTTTATTTACTCTAAGTAGATTTATTTATTTTTGATAAATACACCAGGATTCACACTTCCTGCAGTTATTGACGTCACAGGCCGTAGCCAATCACCTCAAACCTGAGTCCAGCCCCTCACCTAGCAACCCCTGGTTAGGCTCAACCCACTTCTGTATTAAACACATGACTGTTGTTTTTCATGATTTCATCTCATCTTTTGTTTATATGTTCTTAATTTCATGTGTACAGCACTTTGTTGCAGCTGTGTTTTTTTAAATGGCTTTATAAATAAAGTATAATTGTTATTTTTATATTTTAGTTCAATTTTTAGTGTATTTGCGATCGCTCCCAACGCGCAGCCGTCAAAAATTAAACGAGCGGACCCCCGGCGTAGGGACCAGCGGCAACGGGACCCTCTTCTGGCGGATGGAGCGGAGCTTCAATTGTACAGCCTCGCTGCTGCCCTCGCAGCAGCGAGGACCTTCTCCTTACTGATTAATTTACGGGAGACACTTGGTGAACTTTGTTGTCTTGACTGGAACAGCGATAACTCCCAAAATCTCCGCGTGCAACGAGCGAAGCTGGCGAACACCGGAAGAGGAACAAGCTAACATTAGCTTCGGATTCGGGTGGTCTCATGCTAAAAGGAGCAGCTAATTGCGGCGCGCTCAGACGGGTTTCGGTAAGTTATCTTAAGCTAGCACTAACAGTAAGTCAAATGAGTAATAAAAAAAGAGCTAATTTTAAAACAACAACACATTACAGATACTGGCTGTTACAGAGGGCGTAAACAGATCGTTGAAGGGCGTGGACTTCAAGAAACCGGTCGTTCAAAACGAAAGTTAAAAATGGCAGAATTAAAAAGGGTATAATTAATTATCTAAGAATTATTTTGTGTATTAAAATGAATTAATATTGTCAAGATAGCACACAGACATAACATAAAAATTTTAAATACCTATATGTGGTCTCCTTTAATAGGAACGTTTTAAACCCTAATCTTGCGCAATCGGTTATCACTTGGGAGTATAAAATGTGGATCCCTCTCAGCTGCTACCCCACCCAATTTTAGCTTATTACCTGTAAGATTAACTTAATAATATCTGTTTTGGTACAAAGTACTTGGCTGTGGCAACATCAATAATCAAAATGACTACAAGAGGTAATCATTTGTAGATCTATAACTATTGATTACTTTCTGAGAGTTTGTTCTGTGGTTCATGAGATATTTTGCCAATGGCAGTGAGAAACAAAGCAACACAGATAAACATTATCACTCTGCCATGTGGCAGGTAACAAAAAAATAGATACACAAATGATGAAAACCAATTTAAAACCACTGCAGCTCAGTCAATATTCAATCACAATTGGAAGGAGAACCCTGCATAACCACCATCACACATTTCCTCTACATTAGAACTGCAAACTGTAAATCACCTTCATCAATTCTAGTGGCAATTTGGCAGTCTGGATAGTTTATGCTTGCACTAATTTAACTTATTACAGCAGAGACATGGTCATTTGAAAAAATGTGATTGATGGTCCAAATGATCCAAACTAAACAGAAGATGAAATCCCGCTGTATCTACTCTGAAGCCCCGCCACTCGAGGAGCCGTTTGCTGCGAAGGGTTGCAGGAAAGAATTGAGCTAAAAAAAACACACGCACACACACAAGAGCGTCTGACGCACTTGTCAACTCACTCCACAGATCTGAAAGTCTTTGCTGCTGCTGAAGCGTTTGGCTTGATTTTTGTCGTGACTCATTCATTCAACTGTCACAGACCATTATTGCCATTAGCAGCCACATGCACACATTCATGACATTTGTTTTGACACGGGTTATTTGTTCATTCTTAGACGTCATGCATTTAGCTTCGGCAGAGTACTTTTCAAAACTTCCCCACTCAAGTTCTGACGTGCATTTGATTTTTGTCAAAAAGCTGGAACAGTTGGTTAGCCCGGTCACCTTGCAGCGAGACCATCACAGGTATGATTCACACACAGACCTAAAACATGCAGATTTAAGATTAATTGGCTGTTTACTCCCACTTCTACAAACTGAGGTTAGTCAAAGTGCCATCTACAACAGGTAAACTATTGTTTGTTCATAACATTTCCAAAACCTGAACTCACTTCATAATGAGAGACAAAAAGTGCACAGGAAAAAACAATCGGCCTGTGTCTATAAAGATGACGTCTCACTGTTGAAGACTTGTTGATGACTCAAAAGTGAAAGAAAATAGTGACGCTTCAGTTGCAGTCTCACTGAACTCTGAGTGTTTGCAACCAGCGAGCAAAGTGGCCACATGAAAATTGTGGCCTACTGTACATCCTAGTGCAGGGGTTCTCAAAGTTTTTGGGTTCATGAACCCCTTACAGGGGAGAATAAGTTTCAGAGACCCCCCTCATAACCCTCATGTTTATTAAATAATTTTCTTCAAGTTGTTTCTTAAATGCAATGGAACTATTTGTGCAACATAAATACTTAAAGCGTCTGTGACATGATTTTGTAACTATGCATAAAATTGCCCAACATAAATATCTTGTATCATTCAGCTATGTTCGATTTTGCAATCAAAATGATAAATCAATTTAATTTTGATTTAAAAGTGATTTTAAACTTCGCACTGTGTTTATTCACGGGAAATCTGATTACACGCGAATGCAACATCTGTGACGTAGTATCGGGCAGAGGGCTCTGGTATGCTTTTACATATTAATGGCGGACAATTTAGTAATTTGAGTGAGTTTTACCTTTTCAGGAAGCGAGTGAGCTCCGGGGGGGGGGGGCAGCTTTATTTATTCCATTCTTGACGAAGTATTTCTTCTTTTGGGAAAATGAAAAGACTAACTTGTTCACTGACGATATTAGAACACCCAAATGCGACACAACATAACGGCATTTTTCAAGTTAAAAAAAAAGAAAAATGCGATCTGCAGACAGACGCAGACTGCCTCTGCACGATACTACGTCACAGATGATACATTTGTGTGTACTGTAATCGGATTTCCCTTGAATAAACACGGCGCGAAGTTTAAAATCACCTTTAAATCAAAATTAAATTGATTTATCATTTTGTTTGCAAAATCGAACATAGCTGAATGATATAAGACATTTATGTTGGGCAATTTTATGCATTGTTACAAAATCATGTCACAGACGCTTTAAGACCTGTTCTTTAAGAGTCCAACAATGTTCAGTCAGGTCACCTGGAAGGCTTCTTTTTTTTTGCTGAGACGTTTTGTCCTTCATCCAAAGGATTTCTTCAGTCCGAGGAGCCACAAACAAACGGGAGTACCACAAGCACCAACTCCCATAGTGGGAAAAAAATAGGTTGCTGGTGATAAGATACAGTAGTTTCTGGAGCCCGCCCTCTCCCCTGTCAACTTCTCTAAGGCAGCCAAGTCAAAATGGTTAAAAACACCAAAATCCATGCTCAGTAATCCAGGTACAAAAATCCAACAATGTTCAGTCAGGTCATCTGGACGGTTACTCCAGTTTGTTTGTGGCTCCTTGGATTGAAGGATGGATGATGGACGAAACATCTCAGCAAAAAAAAAAAAAACGTCCAGATGACCTGACTGAACATTGGAACATTGTTGGATTTGTACCTGGATTACTGAGCATGAACTTTGGTGTTCTTTAATAGTGTTAAGACAATTTTTATACTTTTAAATATGTGGTATTTTTCATTCAAGACACACTTAACATTTTGAATTTCAACTTCCAAAAATTATAGTTTGAGAAAACTAACAATATCAAAAACCACTCAAAAACTTTACCTATTCGCATAATGATCATAAATGTTTCGCCACTTCTTCAAATTATTACAGAAAACTCCTTACATAAAACTAAACAGAATCATAACAGCAGCAGTCATACCAAGTAACAGGGCTTCATCTGTAAACCGGTCGATGCTGGAACACAAATAGTGGGCAGGCTAGCAGGGTGGTGTGGGGGTTCTAGGGGTCCTTACCCAGAAATTTTTGAATAAAGTAGATGTGATTTCCTGCATTTTGGTGTATTTTAACAGGTTGTTGTATACCGGTAACAACCCGTTAAAAGTAAAAAAATAAAAATAAAACCACGCACACAAAAAGAGCCTTTTTTGCAGACCCCCAAGCACCGGCTCATGGACTCTCGGGGGGTCTGGGTACCCCAGTTTGAGAACCACTGTTCTAGCACACGTCTTGCAAACCAGTATTCTAGCACCGCCACATTATTTTAATCAACAAAAGAGAGATCTTAATTACTTATTCTTGTCAAATATCAAACAATATTATCGTTTATCGCAATAATTTCTGACAATTAATCGCCCAGCAAAATTTGTTATTGTGACAGGCCTGGAGACCTGTCCAGGGTGTCCCCCGCCTCTCGCACAGTAACCACTGGATATGGGCACCAGTGCCCCCTGTGACCCAAAAAGGAAGAAGCAGGTAAAGATGGATGAATGGATGATGGATGGATGGGTTAGAGAACAGAGTCAGAGTCAGAGTCAGAGTCAGAGAGTCTTTATTGTCATTTGCACCGCATGTGGTACATGAGATGAAAACGAGATTATGTACACGAGGTCCCAGTTACATCCAACAACAAATGAAAGAGAAAAACAGTAATAACATCGAGAACTAACTAAGAAAAACATCAACTAGTAATACACTAAGCCTAATATAGTGGGAATAAACAGCAGCACGAACATGAGTTTGTATGAGCAGATGGTCACAGATGGTCACAGATGAACACAGCAACAAGAAAACATATCAGCATCAGCATGATGTGATATTTTGCAGTGTTTATTTTAATTTTATTTTTATTTATTCATGAGTCTAACAGCCTCAGGGTAGAAGCTGTTCCTCAGTCTAGTGGTTCTACACTTGATGCTCCTCAACCTCCGTCCTGAGGGGAGTGGGGCAAAGAGTGAGTGTGCTGGATGAGTGAGGTCTTTCATGATACAGGTGGCTCTTTTCCTGCATCTAGAGGTGTAAATGTCTGTGATGGTGGGGAGACTGACTCCAACAGACTTCTGTGCAGCCTTCACCACTCTCTGCAGAGCTTTTCTTTCTTCAACTGTGCAGCCTCCATGCCACACGTTGATGCTGGAGCACAGGATGCTCTCCACTGCACACCTGTAGAACGAGGTGAGAACTGGGCTGCTCAGGCCGGCTCGTCTCAGCCGTCTGAGGAAGTAGAGTCTCTGATGACCTTTCTTGATCAGGCTGGTGGTGTTGTTGCTCCAGCTGAGGTTATCATTCAAGTGTACACCCAGGTATTTGTAGCTGGAGACCACTTCCACTGCAGACCCACCTATTATCAGTGGGGCATGGGTGTGTTTGTTCCTTCTGAAGTCCACAATCATCTCCTTTGTCTTCTTCACATTCATGTGAAGATTGTTCTCTTTGCACCAGCTCTCCAGATGTTCCACCTCCTGTCTGTAGCTGGACTCATCATTGTTTGTGATGCATCCCACCACCGCTGTATCATCTGCAAACTTAACAATATGACAGCCTGGAAGTGTGGCTGTACAATCATATGTGAGCAGAGTGAACAGAAGGGGGCTCAGCACACATCCCTGAGGAGAGCCAGTGCTGAGGGTTATGGTGGAGGAGGAGAAGTTGTGGATCTTCACGGACTGTGGTCTGTCTGTTAAGAAGTCTAGTATCCAGTTACAAATAGAGGGGCTTAGTCCAAGTGTAGATAGTTTGTCTATCAGAGTTTGGGGGATCATGGTGTTGAAGGCAGATGTGAAGTCCACAAAGAGCAGACGCACGTATGAGTCCTTCTGATCCAGGTGGGTGAGAGCAGTGTGGACCACGGAAGAAATGGCGTCCTCAGGTTTGGCCAACAGGTTTGGCCAACTGAGTGATTCTATCCTAAAAAGATCACACCACTTCCTCTTGGAGAATTAAAACGGATACATCACAGCTGCTGCTTTGCCAGAGGAAGGGTGCTGAAGAACTAGACAGTTGAAAGATGTAGCTTCTCTCCGAGGTTCTTGCCGTGCTCTGGTGAGTTTAAATTGTACGAGTGTGGCATGTGCTCGTTTCATTCGGTTCACCTGTTCTTCACAAAACGCCAAAACGTGACGGGTCCGTTGTTATCCATCATCCTCGTCTGTCAAGCTGCTACATGTTGCTGGCGACAGCCACCATCTATCATGGTTATGCGTCTGCTCAGTATCAAGTGAGCGTGAATTTAACCAGGATCCTCCTGTTTTAACCTTCTTTATCCAGAGAGGACTTGAATGAGCCTATATTCATTTAAATTACTTCTCGGGGGCAAGCTTAATCAGTCTTTCACTCTTGGAAATTAATTTTTAAGCTCTTTTGCATTTAATCTGACTTAACAGTTTAGTGGAGTAATTGCCACACAGAATAGATTTTTTTCCCCCTTCAAGATAACATGGTGTAAGGAGTCAAGTACCGGTAGGTGCAAAAAAAAGAGGAAGAGAAGGTATTATGTAAAATTGCATTTCATGAAGAGATGAAAATAAAGCAACTTGTTTAAAAAGCATAATGTAACTAAAGGACTAGCATTATTTAAAGGAATGCATATCGCGCATCGCCTTGGACAATAGTTTTAAACTAAGATCACTTTATGTCAGCAGTGACCAATCTTGGTCCTCGAGGGCCACTGTACTGCATGTTTGGCGGTTTTTCTGTGCTACCACACCCAGTTTGATGAAAATGGTAATTAACAAGCTTCTGCAGAACATGAAGAGGTACTTCAACATTGACTCAGACAAGTTGAAGCAGGAAAACAAGAAGAACGTAAAGGATAGTGGCCCTCAATGACCAGGCTTGGACACCACTGCAATCTAATTTGAATAATGAGAGTTGTAGCCATTGTGATAACATCTTGACGGAAAAAAAACAAACAAAAAAAAACACGGTCCATACCTTGCATGATTCGTTACTACTTAAGAGTACATGTTGTGAATGGCTCTCAGCAACTTCCACAAGATTTTAGCTCAAAATCTAAAAATATTGACAGAAAAAAAATCTTCTAATTTTCTGCTGGCTAATGTGAAGTAGCTGTGGCTTCCATCTTGAATTAGGTTGACATCAAGGGATATCCCGTTGTAGATGTACGTATCGTACTTTCCGGACTAAAAACCTACATTTTTTTCACATACAGTACTCTGAACACTGCTGCTTATAAAATGCTGTGGCTAATTTATGGATTTTTTTTGACAGGCTAATGAGCCACCAAAACATTTAGCCTGGTCACACCCAGGTGCTCACATAGCTGCCCACGTTTCTCTTGGGTGGGGGGTGGGGGGGTCCTTGTGACACAAAGAGACTACCTGTATAAATGGCACAAAAAAATCGGACCAATGAAATTACCTAACTGGTCATTGGTCCAATGGGGAGGGGGGCAGGAAACAAAGTATTGTATGCATTTAATTAAAAGTTTAAAAAATATTTCTGTGTAAACATCTCATGTGACAACATGGACACACACAGCTTATATACAAGTGTGGCCTATATATGTACAATTTTTTTTCTTTTTAAATTTAGTGGGCGTGGATTATGTTCAGGTGCGCTCAATAGTCTGGAGATTACAGTATAATGATTACTTTTGGAAAGCTTTCTTTAAAGTCATCTAATGGTGGATGAGATATTTTGCCAACATAAAAACAGGGTTAACTCCAACAGCTAATGCTAAAGTTTTAAGCAAAGATAACAATTAGCATTTGGGGTATGTGTTGTAAATGACTACCGTCACATCAAGATTAGTGGAAGTTCTGTAAAATTGACTGAATTGGTCGTTTTTGTGCTTTCGAAAGTGAGTTGGTTGTGTGGCCATCTTGAATTAGGTTGGCTTCAAAAACTATTTATAGATGTACATCCAATGATTCATTTCTGCAAATTTAATCAGAATCCACTCAGTGGATCACAAGATATTTTGCTAACAGACAAACATGAACACAGATTTGGGCAAAAACATAACCGTCCGCCGTCACCTTTCGGAGGATGGCAATGATATCCAAAACAATAAACCTATTTTTTTTGCTTGTTTTAAATACTCAATTTTTTTTTACATGTAACAAAAAACAGTAATTTTGCTTTATGATACTAAACAGTTTTTTATATTCAATTTGTTCCTGCTGGAACATTTCACAATTTATTAGGTAAGTTTTCAAGTCTTAAGGCCTTGGATGAAAAGAGCATCTCAGAGAGTCAGTGTGTCTCAAAATAAAAACTGGGAGGGTTTTGCTGCTTTGTGGAAGACAGTCTGGTCTAACAGCACAACAAGGTTTCATCATCTACAGTACTTAGAACCTTTAAAGGATTCAGAGAAGCTGCAGAAATCTCTCCACAAAGGCCGATGTGAAAAACAAGCTGTGAGTGGCAGTGATCCTCGGGCCCTCAGGCAGCTTTGCATTTAAAACAGATTATTCTAGGGTGGAAATCTTTGCGCAGAAACTCTTGTGAAAACCATTCACAGAAAGGTCCTTAAATGCAAGTTAGTACCGCAAAATTCTCTGGACCTCGGCTTGTTTAAAGTGGACTAAGATGAGCGGAAAAGCATCACATATTTTTGATGGATTCTGTTCGGAAAATACAAAAGCTACTTGTCATCGTGGCACAGTTGAAAACCAGCGTCGATGATGATGTGGACATCAGGGCACAAGTCTTGGGCAGCTGTTTCCTTTAGAAGGTGAAATAATCTTCCATCAAGCACGAAGCTGAAAATGCTTCACTTTGAAAAGATGTGGTCTCCTGACGGCTAACAGAGTGCTCGCGCAGAAAGTGATGCAATACGGTGGTAAATATACTCTTCTTCTACTGCCTTTTCATTGTATTAAATTTAACAAGAGCTTTGATTTTTAATAAGCACAAAAAAGTTTTTCTGATCTTTATCTTTTAATTTGTCTTTGTACAATAATAAATAAAATATAAGATGTAAATTAAACAGAAGTCGCCACATTTAATTTTTTAAATAATTTTATGATTTCATGTTTTAGGACGCAATGCCCAGAGTCATGATGGAGCTCAGACTCGTAGGGCTGAACGATTTTGGAAAATAATCTAATTGCGATTATTTTTCTATAAATTGCGATTTAAAATGCGATTATTTTTACTGGTTCTGTATTAATTCTTATCACTAACGACACAACTGTTTTTTTTTAAATCAGATAATTAATGCGCTTTTTCACGCAGAACGTTAGCTTGCTGAGCTAGCTGCTAACCGGGCACCGTCAAAACAGACCCGGCGGTCACATGACCAGCTCGCGCTCAGTCTCGGTGTCTCAGCGTCTAAGCTCAGATACACGTTTAAATGAGCTAACTTACCTGAATTTATAACTTTTATGACTTCTGTCGAGCCTGAAGCAACAGTGTTGGAGCACAGTCTCCTCCTCCGCCCTGCTCTGTTTTGCTCGCTCAGCTGAGCTCCTGCTGCTCGGCGCGGCCACTACTAAGTCACGTGACCAGCTCGCGGTCTCGGTGTTTCAGCCTCTAAGCTCAGATTCACGTTTACACAAGCTAACTTACCTGAATTTATAACTTTTATGACTTCTGTCGAGCCTGAAGCAACAGTGTTGGAGCGCAGTCTCCTCCTTGCTCCATTCAGAGCTGCGCGGCCAGAGCGGTTCACTACCAAGTCACGTGACCAGTCAAATTGCAGCCCGTGCGATTAGAGAATCGCGTTTTAACATATCGCGAGATAATCGCAAATGCGATTAATCGTTCACCCCTAGCTCAGAGTATGTGCTGAGAACAACTATCAGGTACTACTACACCAAACTGAGATCAGTATTTATACTCATTTCAATTTGTAGTAGAATTTGTTGAATCGTAGCCGTTTTTGTATTGGTTAGCTGAGGCGGCCATCTTGAATGGGGTTTACTCCCACTGGTATAGCCCTACATGTACGTTCAGTAATTACTTTCTGATCTTTCATCAGAAATTTTGCTAACATTCCAGACAAATGAACACACACATACAAACACAGGTAAAGACGTGATCACCTTTTCTCACTCGTCTGCAGATGGTAAAAGTAAAAGCTATTCATGAAATATAAAAAAGTTCAGTGTTTGTTGAGATGTTTAGTCCTTCATCCAAAGGACTTCATCAGTCCGAGGAGCCACAAACAAACTGAGTCTCACGAGCAGCAAACCCTCAAAGTAGAACAATCATTTTGCTGGTTTGCTATTTGTGAGACTCAGTTTGTTTGTGGCTCCTCGGACTGATGAAGTCCTTTGGATGAAGGACGAAACGTCTCAACAAACAAGAAACCATTCAAATCACCTGAATGAACTTTGTTGCATTTTCTACCTGGATTATTTAGCAGGAACTTTGATATTCACAAAATAAATAGAGAAAAATAAACAAATAAGTTTAAATGTGCGTGATTGTTTGTTTTGGCCACATTCTTCTTGAACTAAATAAAATATATTTGTTTAACATATTCGTTGGTTTATTTATTTTATTTACTTGCAGCAATGCGAGTGCAAAAATATCCCAGCGTTATTTATAATTGCAGCTCGCTCTTCCTTTTTCCAGTCCTGAGAGTAATTTACATTTCTCAACAAATTTAAATAAAATTTGGTGAATTACTTGCCGAGTGCATAAAAATCTCGAATGAATTATGTATTTTTTTAACTACATGCAAAGCCAGAGTAAGGGGAAAAAAATAAATGTAGTACAACCAAACTAAGTCTGTACCTCAGAATCAACCTTGTTCCCTCAGAATGACGCCATGATGAATACATTCTTGTCCACAAAGCCCAAGATCAAAACACCTTCCTATTACTATGTAAATGAGTGCATATCACACTCCTCCAGTACAGTCAAGTGTGCGCAAATGCAGCCTGTCAAACCACACCGAACAGCTTTCAGCTCTGAATGGCAGTAAGTGTGTGTCTGAGGCTAATTGCTGTGCTGCTGTTATCAGTGCTTCTTTATGGTTTCGAGTCCCAGCAGTCAAACGGCAATATCTCCAAACAGAAAAGAAGCCAGACAGTCACTTGATTAGAAATTCCAAAAGCTCCCTCGGATTTGCCCATCAAATTTGTCTGTTGCCACGGGGACGTGGGATGCCGAGGGTGGAGGGCAAAAGAAGAGGTTGATTAAAGCGAGAGTGTACTCTGACCTTCTGATGCTCTGATTCTTGGCAACAAAAGCTGTGTTGGCCCCGATTTAAATCTGAATGACTGTTTGTTTTAAATATATCTTTTAAAAAACAAAAAAAACGGCAAATATGGTTTTGCAATGGATGGAAGGATGCAATTTAATTGGTATAGAACATTTCTTTACATAGACTTTATGTGCTCATTTGGCTTTCTGAGGGATCACAAAAAATGTTTTTTCCCCATACAAAATTAATTCAGATTGTTTTGGAAAGTGGCGCTGTTTGTAGAGCTGTTGCCTCTCAGCAAGCAGGTCCACGGATCAAACCCCGGCCGGGGGCCTTTCTGGGTGCGGTTTGCATGTTCTCTCTGTGCATGCGTAGGTTTTCTCCGGGTACTCCGGTTTCCTCCCACAGACCAAAAACATGCACGTTAGACTGATTGGTAACTCTACATTGTCCCTAGGTGTGAGTGAATGCGTGAATGGTTGTTTGTCTCTATGTGACCCTGTGATGGACCTGAGACCTGTCCAGGGTGTCCCCCACCTCTCACACAGTGATAGCTGGACATGGACACCAGTGACCCCCGTGACCCATAAAGGGAGAAGTGGGTAAAGATGGATGAATGTTTCTGAAAATGTCTTCTCTATCTAGTCGGAATGTCTTTTGCTGGTTTGCCATCTACAAAAACATTCAAGTTGTCAGGAGTTGAACACTACTTTAAGCAACCTTTAGGTGCAGACTTACAGTTTGTGTGTAATTCTGCTGGTGAAGTAGAAAAAGATAAATCACTTCCACACTGTTGGACAACTCTGTGTGTCCCCACAGCAGGGAACCAGGTCCAAAGTTAAACTTAGGAAAAAACATTTTTCTTCTTCATATTAAAATCAGCCCCTCCCTGGGCTGCCACCTTACCGTGGTGGAGGGGTTTGAGTGTCTCAATGATCCTAGGAGCTATGCTGTCAGGGGCTTCATGCCCCTAGAAGGGTCACCCAAGGCAGACAGGTCCTAGGTGAGGGATCAGACAAAGTGCAGCCCAAAAACCCCTATGATGAGTACAATTAATGGACTAAGTTTTCCCTCGCCCGGACGCGGGTCACCGGGGCCCCACTCTGGAGCCAGGCCCGGAGGTGGGGCACGCTGGCGAGCGCCTGGTGGCCGGGCTTTTACCCATGGAGCCCGGCCGGGCACAGCCCGAAGAGGAGACGTGGGTCCCCCTTCCCATGGGCTCACCACCTGTGGGAGGGGCCAAAGGGGTCGGGTGCAATGTGAGATGGGTGGCGGCCGAGGGCGGGGACCCTGGCGGTCTGATCCTCGGCTACAGAAGCTGGCCATTGGGACATGGAATGTCACCTCTCTGGTGGGGAAGGAGCCTGAGCTAGTGTGTGAGGTTGAGAGGTTCCGACTAGAAATAGTCGGACTCACCTCAACGCATGGCTCTGGCTCTGGAACCAGTTTCCTTGAGAGGGGTTGGACACTCTTCCACTCTGGAGTTGCCCCTGGTGAGAGGCGCCGAGCAGGAGTGGGCATACTGGTTGCCCCCCATCTTGGTGCCTGTACGTTGGGGTTCACCCCGGTGAACGAGAGGGTAGCCTCCCTTCGCCTACGTGTGGGGGGACGGGCTCTGACTGTTGTTTGTGCCTATGCACCAAACGGCAGCTCAGACTACCCACCCTTTTTGGAGTCCTTGGAGGGGGTATTGGAGAGTGCGCCTCCTGGGGACTCCCTTGTTCTACTGGGGGACTTCAACGCTCACGTGGGCAATGACAGTGAGACCTGGAGGGGTGTGGTTGGGAGGAACGGCCCCCCTGATCTGAACCAGAGTGGTGTTCTGTTATTGGACTTCTGTGCTCGTCATGGATTGTCCATAACGAACACCATGTTTAAGCATAAGGGTGTCCATATGTGCTCTTGGCACCAGGACACCCTAGGTCGCAGTTCGATGATCGACTTTGTTGTCGTCTCATCTGATCTGCGGCCGCATGTCTTGGACACTCGGGTGAAGAGAGGGGCGGAGCTGTCAACTGACCACTACCTGGTGGTGAGTTGGCTCCGATGGTGGGGGAGGATGCCGGTCAGACCTGGCAGACCCAAACGTATCGTGAGGGTCTGCTGGGAACGTCTGGCAGAGTCTCCCGTAAGACGGAGCTTTAACTCCCACCTCCGGGAGAGCTTTGAACACGTTCCGAGGGAGGCGGGGGACATGGAGTCCGAGTGGGCCGTGTTCCGCGCCTCTATTGTCGAGGCAGCTTATCGGAGCTGTGGCCGCAAGGTTGTTGGTGCCTGTCGAGGTGGCAACCCTCGAACCCGGTGGTGGACACCGGCAGTGAGGGATGCTGTCAGGCTGAAGAAGGAGTCCTATTGGGCCTTTTTGGCTTGTGGGACCCCGGAAGCAGCTGATAGGTACCGGCAGTCCAAGCGGCATGCGGCTCGGGTGGTTGCTGAGGCAAAAACTCGGGCGTGGGAGGAGTTCGGAGAGGCCATGGAGAATGACTTCCGTACGGCTTCGAGGCGATTCTGGTCCACCATCCGGCGTCTCAGGGGGGGAAAGAGGTACGAGACCAACACCATTTATGGTGGAGGTGGCGTGCTGCTGACCTCAACTCGGGATGTTGTGAGTCGGTGGGCGGAATACTTCGAAGACCTCCTCAATCCTACTGGCACGTCTTCCACTGAGGAAGCAGAGCCTGGGGACTTTGGGTCGGGTTCTCCGATCTCTGGTGCTGAGGTCGCCGAGGTGGTTAAAAAGCTCCGCGGTGGCAAGGCTCCGGGGGTGGATGAGATTCGCCCGGAGTTCCTTAGGGCTCTGGATGTTGTAGGGTTGTGTTGGCTTACGCGACTCTGCAATATCGCGTGGACATCGGGGGCAGTTCCCTTGGATTGGCAGACTGGGGTGGTGGTTCCCCTATTTAAAAAGGGGGACCGTAGGGTGTGTTCCAACTATAGGGGGATCACACTCTTAAGCCTCCCTGGTAAGGTCTATTCAGGGGTTCTGGAGAGGAGGGTCCGTCGGATAGTCGAACCTCGGATTCAGGAGGAGCAGTGTGGTTTTCGTCCTGGTCGTGGAACACTGGACCAGCTCTACACCCTCAGCAGGGTCCTGGAGGGTGCGTGGGAGTTTGCCCAACCAGTTTACATGTGCTTTGTGGACTTGGAGAAGGCATTCGACCGCGTCCCTCGGGGGGTTCTGTGGGGGGTACTCCGGGAGTATGGGGTACCAGGCCCTTTGATAAGGGCTGTTAGGTCCCTGTACGACCGGTGTCAGAGCTTGGTCCGCATTGCCGGCAGTAAGTCAGGCTCGTTTCCGGTGAGAGTTGGACTCCGCCAAGGTTGCCCTTTGTCACCGATTCTGTTCATAACTTTTATGGACAGAATTTCTAGGCGCAGCCAAGGTGTTGAGAGGATCCGTTTTGGTGACCTTAGAATCGCTTCTCTGTTTTTTGCAGATGATGTGGTCCTACTGGCTTCATCAGTTCGTGATTTACAACTTTCACTGGAGCGGTTTGCAGCCGAGTGTGATGCGGCCGGGATGAGGATCAGTTCCTCCAAATCCGAGGCCATGGTCTTGAGCCGGAAAAGGGTAGCATGCCCTCTCCGGGTCGGGGAGGAGGTCCTGCCCCAAGTGGAGGAGTTTAAGTATCTCGGGATCTTGTTCACGAATGAGGGAAAACTGGAGCGTGAGATCGATAGGCGGATAGGTGCAGCGTCCGCAGTGAAGCGGGCGCTGTACCGGTCTGTCGTGGTGAAGAGAGAGCTGAGTCAAAAGGCAAAGCTCTCAATTTACCGATCGATCTACGTTCCCACCCTCATCTATGGTCATGAGCTTTGGGTTATGACCGAAAGAACAAGATCTCGGATACAAGCGGCTGAAATGAGTTTTCTCCGCAGGGTGGCTGGACTCTCCCTTACGCCAAAAATACACTACACGCGTTGCAGCTCCGCCCCGCTCCGGTCCGACCTCCGCAGCAAATACGCACCCATTATAATCAATGACAGAATTTACACTGGCTCCACACGGCGGCGGCGAGCTGCGGAGAGCGGACGGCAGTCCGTCAAAATTAGAAATTTTTCTATTTCTGCCGGATGACGGAGCTGTGCCGGAGTCAACTTTTGAAGATTACGTCGCACCAACAGGAAAAGGAACGAGCACAACTTCCGTATTTACAAAATAAAATCACCACAGGCGGACTAATCCTAGCTCTATACGGATTTATTTGTACAAAAATGCTGTCAAACTATCATTTATGACTATTCTATGACTAAACTATTATATTTATGACTATGACTACGCCTAATAACGCAATACAAGAAATAAATAAATAAAAAAGTATTTTATTCTGAAATGTAAACATCACTTCCTGTTGCTCAAACCATGTAGCTCATTTACGAGAGAAGATCAAGGCAGCAGTCTCTCTACAGTTGTTCTCCATCTTCCACCGAATGAATTGTTTTGTTCTGACTTACTTATTTATCACTTGATTTATCGCGCGATCTCGCACGTGTCTCGGAGCGGCGCATCCAGGCGGACCTGAGCGGAGCGCAGGCAGTGGAAATTGGACTCGCTCAGCTGCGACCTGCGGACCGGAGCGGGGCGGAGCCGCGTGCAGTGTATTTTTGGGGTTAGAGATAGGGTGAGAAGCTCAGTCATCCGGGAGGGACTCGGAGTAGAGCCGCTGCTTCTCCACATCGAGAGGAGCCAGTTGAGGTGGCTCGGGCATCTGGTTAGGATGCCTCCTGGACGCCTCCCTGGTGAGGTGTTCCGGGCACGTCCCACCGGGAGGAGACCCAGAGGAAGACCCAGGACGCGCTGGAGGGACTATGTTTCTCGGCTGGCCTGGGAACGCCTTGGGATTCCCCCGGAGGAACTGCTCCAAGTGGCTGGGGAGAGGGAAGTCTGGGCCTCCCTACTTAGGCTGCTACCCCCGCGACCCGACCCCGGATAAGCGGAAGAAGATGGATGGATGGATGGATGGATGGATATTAAAATCAGGACCTGTTCACATAAACAAATGATTTCTAAACTTTCTTCTGCTGCACTTGCACCTCTCTCAAAAAAAAATTAGATTTTACAAGCAGTTTCTAAAGTGAAAACCTCAACATTTTCAAAACTTAAAAACTGTTTTGTGTGTCCAGGTAGACTAGAAATGCAAAGCTTTTTAAGAAGAAATTGGGTAACAGAACATTTTGTACATAGCCGCCATTACGCCTGTCACGATGAACAATAAATTAATTACTGTAATCACATGATAAATTAAAATTATCGACCACATTTTAATTTACCGACTATCGTTTATTCGTGCCTCTCTCTTTCTACTCAAGACACGGTTCAACTCAGGTGCTCTTCAATGACTCCCTTTCTTTTTTCTCTTTAAAATCTGTTTTAACCGTCCAAAATCGCATTTTTAGATCGTTAAAAGCAGCTAAACTGAGAAGCTAAGCTACGAGCTAAGTTAACAGGCTGACCTCAAGAATAAACCTCTGTCTTGTCAAAATTCCAAAATTCACGGTTGAAACCCGTGCCTTCATGTAAAAAGTTGTTTTTCTCAGCAAAAAGAAGCTGAAAACTTGTTTACTGATTTTTTTTATTAAAAGCTTTGTGTGAAAGATGATATGCTAAAGAGCTCAAACCACCGAGCGTCCGCCATGTCACCATGTCAGCCAATGTCACGTCACAGACTCTCCCTCCCATTTTTCTTAAAGAGACAGGAAGCTCAACTATCCATCCTTTGGTTCAACCAGTCTTATACTGCCATCAGGTGGTCAAAAAAGATACTACACTCCAAACAAATCCACATTTCTTATAAAATTTGACAATTATTGTAAAATTTCAAACGATATTTTCATTTATCACAATAATTTCTGAGACAATTAATCGCCCAGCAAAATTTGTTATTGTGACAGGCCTACCCGCCATCACTTTGTGTCTAAGAAACCACAACAGTAGAGCTATCTTTGTATCTGTTTCCTTTTTATTCTGACGTTATCACTATTTAACTTTGATCATGAGAAAAGCTTGTAAACTTTTGTCAACAGATTAAAAAATACAGTTGTTTTAGGCTATTTTTCAGCCATAGCTTGATATATTGACACCCTCACCCGACTGTTGTGGAAGTAGTTCTAAATTTTATTTAGGTTCCTGTGCCACATAGGTATATTTTATTTTAATAAATAGCAAAAAGTAACTGTTTAAAACTACAGTAATGTAGTTGGGGTCTAAAATTGAGAATATTTTTCCAACAGATCAGAAACTTTTGTAGGAACCTCTGTAAGTAAGTGATGTTTTCTGCAGCAGCAAACATTTTTGACTTAGAGCATTCCCTTTTGTCTTTACTTGGTTTTGTTGTTTTGAATTTCTTATTATTGCTCGTCTTATCCAGCATCGAATCAATGACCTCATTTGCAAAAAGTAAATTTCAATTGAAAGTTTCCTCCTTGATTATACTGTAGTAGTAGCAGAGTCTATATTTCACCTTGCATCGATTTGTCTCTTTGCATTACCACAACTTACTGAACGGACTGTTGTTTTAACAGTCCCATTTATTTTCATATATCAGAGGTCTGCTTCGCTTCATCGCTGCAGGTCTTACAGAAAACATTTAGTCTGAAAAAGACCTTCTGTTTCTAGAACTTAATATTCTGAGTATTTTGGAGGAAGATCTTATACTGATACTCAACACTGTGTGCAATAAACGAGTCAATGTTTCTCTGTTACAGCATTTTTTTAAATGTAGTCCAGCAAGCATTTTAGTATGTTCGCTAAGTTTGTAAAGTAACTAAGAGCTTATATACATTGGCATGCTGTAGATACTCAGATTCAATAAGTATGTAAATGTTTTCATTTCAAAACTAGGTTTTACAATACTATGACTTTCTATGACTTTATTTTATATTTTAAACAAAGATTTGTTTTATATAGCTGAGGGTTCTGTAAATTTAAGGCTGATTACATTTAGGCTAAAACAATTATACAAAAAGAATAGCTCTCAAAACTTGAGCCCAGACAAGGCAGAAACCTTCTGAGCATATTGATCTTTTAAAGTTTCAAATGGTGGCGTAGCCATTTTAAAACAAGTGGTTTGGGAGAAAGACTACTGCAGGTTTCAGGAAATGAATAAAGTCTTCCGGCTCCTTTCACAGTGACTAAACATTACCTACTCAACATTCTCATTACAAGTTTAAAAGGCGTCGACTGAGACAACTCTAAAAGATAAGGACTCCTCTAACAGCAGCAAATAAAAAACTAACACCAAACAAAACTCTTTAACTAGAGCACGGACAATTTCCCTTGTTTGGTAAATTAAAACATAATAAAAAAGGATCCTACAAGGAGAGCTCTTGGTTTTTATTATAACATTAACTGAAATGTGAATAAAAGCATCTTGTTTGCAAAATTGTCTCCTCGGTTCCCAAACGAGTGGTAAATGTGTTCAC
>JBBPBX010008334.1:0-11538 GCA_038048925.1 Garcialebias charrua | reverse complement strand
TAATGCAACAAAAAGAACAAGAAGTGGCCGAAGCGGAAGTGGCTGGAATCACATTTGAAAAAACGGAATTACATTAAGCCAAACCACCTCAGGGCCACTGTAATTTTATGTTAATTAAAAAAAAGAAAATCCCGGTTAAAAACTCACTACTACTCCATTGCTTTCAATGCCAGCTGATTTATATTTGATCGTTTTACTTATGATCTGCAATGTTTTTATGTTTTTCGTGTTGTACTTCATTGTCTGTGTTGCCTGTTACGTGTTTGTTTGTTCAGCACTTTGGTGTGGACTTGTTCCTGTTGAAAGTGCTTTATAAATAAAATGGTATGGTATGGTATGGTAAATAACTTTCAGTTATGCTGCTATAAGCTTAGACTACTGGAGGACAAATCCATCCATCCATCCATCCATCCATTATCTTTTACCCGCTTCTTCCATTTTTGGATCACGGGGGTCGCTGTGGTGCCCATGTCCAGCAATCACTGTGTGAGGGGCGGGGTACACCCTGGACGGGTCTCCAGTCCATCACATGGCCACATAGAGACAAGCAAGAAAAACAACCATTCACTCTCTCACTCACACCTAGGGACAATTTAGAGTTACCAGTCCGCCTAACACCGCTACCGGTGTATGAATGGGTGGATTTTAATGTAATTCCGTTTTTGTTACGTTTTTTTTTTTCAAATGTAATTCTGGTTTTTCAAATGTTCATTTACATCTCAGGGCCACCATATTTTGACAATTGCTGAAAAAAAGAAGAAGAGTATTTTTCCCATTAGTATGTCCAACATGATTTTCAGACTGTTCATAACTTTTATGGACAGAATTTCTAGGCGCAGCCAAGGTGTTGAGAGGATCCGTTTTGGTGGCCTTAGAATCGCTTCTCTGTTTTTTGCAGATGATGTGGTCCTATTGGCTTCATCAGATCGTGATCTACAGCTTTCGCTGGAGCGGTTTGCAGCCGAGTGTGATGCGGCCGGGATGAGGATCAGTTCCTCCAAATCCGAGGCCATGGTCTTGAGCCGGAAAAGGGTAGCATGCCCTCTCCGGGTCGGGGAGGAGGTCCTGCCCCAAGTGGAGGAGTTTAAGTATCTCGGGGTCTTGTTCACGAATGAGGGAAAACTGGAGCGTGAGATCGATAGGCGGATAGGTGCAGCGTCCGCAGTGAAGCGGGCGCTGTACCGGTCTGTCGTGGTGAAGAGAGAGCTGAGTCGAAAGGCAAAGCTCTCAATTTACCGATCGATCTACGTTCCCACCCTCATCTATGGTCATGAGCTTTGGGTTGTGACCGAAAGAACGAGATCTCGGATACAAGCGGCTGAAATGAGTTTTCTCCGCAGGGTGTCTGGACTCTCCCTTAGAGATAGGGTGAGAAGCTCAGTCATCCGGGAGGGACTCGGAGTAGAGCCGCTGCTTCTCCACATCGAGAGGAGCCAGTTGAGGTGGCTCGGGCATCTGGTTAGGATGCCTCCTGGACGCCTCCCTGGTGAGGTGTTCCGGGCATGTCCCACCGGGAGGAGACCCAGAGGAAGACCCAGGACACGCTGGAGGGACTATGTTTCTCTGTAATCTCTGACTAGCCTTATTTAAGGATGCCTTACTGCATATGCCACTTTTGCCTCTATACCAACATCAACTACTACCTCATACATATACTGTGTACATTAACTCATATGCTGCTTTGCCACTCTTTGCAAATGTCAATGCTAGAACCTTCAGTTTATTTTATAGATATACTTTTTATATTTTTTTATACTACTATGCAAAAACTCAGGACAGTATTACACTTTTATTATTTCATTTTATGCTTATGTTCATTAAATGTTTAGTGTTTTAGTTTTAGTGTTGGTGTAAATTTTCATACTTTTATACTACTATGCAAAAACTCAGGACAGTGTTACACTTTTACTATTTTATGCTTATGTTTATTAAATGTTTCAGTGTTTTAGTGTTTAAATGGTTACTGTTGCACCGAGGGACTGAGAGAAACGCAATTTCAATCCTGTGTATGTCCTGTACATATTGCAGTTCTGACAATAAAGTTGACTTTGACTTTCTCGGCTGGCCTGGGAACGCCTTGGGATTCCCCCGGAGGAGCTGGCCCAAGTGGCTGGGGAGAGGGAAGTCTGGGCCTCCTTACTTAGGCTGCTACCCCCGCGACCCGACCCCGGATAAGCGGAAGAGAATGGATGGATGGATGGATGGATGGATTTTCAGACTATTTAAAAAAAATTCCAGTCCTTTGTTTTGTGAAGACCCTCCAGTCCACCCAGGACCCGGCTACAGTGCTTACCGGTAATTTGAGCCGGATCCTGCCACCGGCCCGCCTGCTAGTTGCATTCCAGCATCAATTGGTTTTAAGCCCTGTCCAGCTACCTTCAAATTCGGTAGCTAAAAATGAGGCCTTGTTTTTGGTCAAACTTACTTGTGTCACTCGGTCGTTGAATATGGAGATTTTTTAAATCTTAAAATAATAATAATAACAATAATGTTTTTCTAAAAACCCTTCCTCATTTTTATTTTTCTAATTTTACTTTACTGACCTGAATATCCTACCAGCTGTGGGAGCACGCTGCATCTGCTATTTACGTCCTGCTTCGGGTGAAGCAAACAGGATTCAGCTGTTCTGAGCCGTGGAGCTTCCAATTTTTCAGCCGGCATGCATGGGGAACAGATTTATTGAACACTAAACATTACTTAGTTGTGCGATGTGTAAGTGCGTTTTTGCTCTTTAAATCCTTACTAAAATAATTTTGACAGACAAAATAGGAACTCAACAGCAATAGGGTCTCTTTTCTGGGGCGAGTGAAATATTCTCCAGTAAATTTCTACAGAGGCTCTCAGATGTAAAACTGGAGCACCACTTAAGGTTCTAATATTGCTGGGTTTCAGATGACGTAGCAGTGACGTCACAGAATGCAGATGCGGGGCAGGAAGTAAACGCAGCCGTTTCCTTCTGTTGCTGATTCAGCATCTACATGCCTAAATTCTGTGCCGTTTACGGTTGTTGCAACCGCTCTAATCGAGAGATAGATAAAAGTTATTTTCGTGTTCCGAAAGTAGTATGCTACAAGGGGATTAATTTAAAAAAACTTACAGAAAAAAGACGACAAACGTGGATTACAACCTACGGCTAAAAACAGGAGGTGCAGAAACTGACGAGAGTCTGCAGCGACCACTTTGTTACAGGTAAGGGTCGTATCGTTTAAATCATATTTTCAGATATTTTATTGGACAGTAACTAGAAAGACAGATAAGATATGTTATGCCCTAGCTTGTGTAGTGGTTCAACACTTGGTTGTTCCCAGAAAAAATCCGATTAGAATGCTAATGTTGTTAGCGGTTAGCTTAGTGCTAGGAAAGGCATTTACGTGTTTTACTTTAAAGTGGTGTCTTATATTTAGGTTGTCCGAGTGCAGCAGGTGATGTACATTCCCAAGACTGGGCCCCCACTGTTAACCTGGGGTACCAAAGAAGTAACGAGTGGCCACAAACAGAAGCATCCCTCCGGCGCAGGGAAAGAGCTAAGGCCCGGAAGCTTCTCTGCACTGAGGAGGCCAACAGTCTGGAAGATGAGCTCTGTGAAGAAAGCTTACCAGCCCCTGAAAACGAACGATTCAAAGGTAAAATAATAATAAATAAAAATACTATTTATTTATTTATAGAATTTCTGAACGTAATTTTTAATAATTAAATATTTGCAGATGCAGAATGCCAGACGGATCTAAGCATGGTTGACCTCACAAAGCTGGAGGATGCAGTGAAAGGCTACACAACTGAGATCTGCGACCTTAAGGAAAAAGTCTCAGTGACTAAATTTACTCCTGAAACCTTCCAGAACAACGATAAAACAAAGTTTTATACGGGACTGCCCAACTTTTTAGTTTTGATGCAAATTTTTCAGCTCTGTGAACCTTATACATCAGCATGTCATCACTGTCAGCACTCTCCAAATTTGAGCAATTTATTATGATACTTATGCATCTCAGATTACATCTGCAGCTTCAAGACCTTGCCTATAGATTTAATGTGTCAAAAGCCACTGTGTCTCGAATTTGTTTTAGAACGATTCATGTTCTCCATGAAAGATTACAATTCTTAATAGTGGCCTGAGCGACAAGTAATTCAATCAACTATATTTATATAAATATTTTAAGTTTAAATGATTATACATGTATTTATCATTTAAAGTAAATCAAAAGTAAATTAAATCACTAATACTGTTACAGACCATATTTGTACATGTTAATTGTTCATGAAGACAAAAAAAAAATTTACCCAATAAGGTTGAATATTTTTAATTTATTCAATGAACTCCATAACCAATCTTTGTGAATATTGGTCAGTTAAAATGACATGAGTTTTGCTATTGAAATAAAAACATTTTTCTGAAGTAGACTCATTTTGCAACATTTGTGACATATGACATTTGTATGTGCTGTTATTTAACATATTAGAACACCTTTGAAATTCACAAGCTAATCTCATATTGATTTAAATATATCATTTGATTTAACATACTTAACTTTTCAATTAAGATTATTGTAAATAAAAAACAGCTGTCATGACATGTAACAACATCACATGACCCTTCTGCAGAGTGCTTGCTACAGGTGTAGCTGAAACATGTTATGGTAGTGACAAATGTTTTTGGGGAAAAAAAGAGCAACTGTTTAAATTTGTATAAACTTTTCAAACTCCTTTCATCAACTACTCCAAATAACATTCTTGATTCTTAGATTGGTTAGTCACGTGTGGATTTCTGTCCCAGGATTTCAGGTAGGATGCAATGTGTAAAATAGTGCTGAATTTTGGGAACTGCTGTTTCCCACAGCTGGTCATCTGGCAGAATTCTTTCCACATAAATATCATTTTCACTCCATACTACAAAATCACAATATTGTACATCCACAATGTGAATCTGATCCTGGAGCTGATGGTAATAAGGATGGTTCCTATCCAGTTGTACAGAATCTCCAACCTTGACGAGACAAAAACCAGGCTGTCCAGCACACATCCTCAGACTGACTTCATGCTGTTTGCTCTGTGGGCACTGAAGGACAAGACAATGAAACTTAGACATAAAAAATAAATACGGTAGTCTCCAAAACATTTCAATATGATACTTTTTTAAAGATTGTGTTTCACTCATTTCACTATCCAACACCAATGTTAGAAAATGAGACTATATTTATGTCTCTGTCAACCAGGTGTGTTCCACAGGTAAGAATGTATTAATCTGGACTAAGTTTTAAAAGGTGATGGAAAGGTCACACATTTTTTAACTGGAAACAAGGCAACATCCCACAAACTGCAAGACCATCCCCAAAACTACGGCTACATGCTGTGAAATATGCAAACAACAAAGATTTGAGTAAAAAATTATAGTTGTAACATTCATACTGTGAGGTGCGCAAAGTCTGCAGTGCAGTACCCTAATGCATGCTCAATAATCCAGGTAGAAAAATCTAAAAAAGCTAAGTCTGCAGTGCAGTAGTCCAAACCTTTTGAGAAATAAATTTTACCTTGATTTCACACACCCTGGCTCCATGACAGTCACATGAAACGACTCCATCCATTAACACATACAACTCCAGCACGAATTTGGCTTTACAGAAGCTAAATATATTATTTGTAAGTAGATCCACGCACATAGAAATAACAGGGGGCTAACTAAACTTGTTGTTAGCATTAGCGATAGCGTAGTTAGCATAGGCTAATTACTAAATAAATAATACATCTCACTACTCACCCGGGCAGAAACAAGTCGACAACCATTTAAAGCTTCTTTTGATCCTAAATGGTTAACCCAAAACTCGTCCTCGCCAGTTTATTTAGGGCTTTGGCATACTTGCTGTAATCCATTCTGCTGTGTTTTGAACTGGGGAAAATCACTTCCTGCCCCGCATCTGAATTTCGCGCCACTTCCGGGTCACGTGATTGCAACCCAGCAATAAAAATCAAAAATATAGGGTTAGAGGAAAAATTAAAAGTACTTTACTGAGAGGAATGCATTATTTTATGATATAAGCAGTGAAAAATTTTTTTTTCCTTTCAACTGCTCCCTTCAGGGGTTGCTACAGCAAACAAACTCGCACGATTAATAACTTGCATATGCGAGAGCATTAGAAAAACTTCTGATGAAAAAAAAATATAGAAAGATTTTCAGGCTTCATCAGAAAAAAATATTGACTGTACCAAGAGAAATAAATAAACATGGGCAAAAATAAGTGTGGCTGATTTTTCCGTCTTCCAAGGGTTAAGGGGAGAGTTCTGATTTCTTTGAAGAGAAGTCCTGTAGAAATTATGAACAATTAATATATTTTCTGCTGCAGATAGCTCTACGGATGACCTCATGTTTGGTGAAAAGGTTTAATTTAGACCAGACTGACATGTTAATAGCTATTTTAAGTGGGGTCAAAGTTCATTCCTGCCATCTTAAATCAACTCATCTGTTTAATAAAAGTAAACTTCGCCTTACACAGCTATTCCGGCAGAATTATAATACTGTACTGCTGAAAGTGCCCCAACCTGAACAAGACATGCAACTGCTAGCTAAATCTGTTATTAGCAGTAACATAAATCAACCATGTAAAAGCAGCATAAAGACTTTTCTTTTTAAGCAAGCCTATTCTGCCTCCACATGATTTTATCTTTGATCTTACCTGATATCATTATTGATTTTACTTGATTTTATCACTTGTTTTATTTTATTTATTTTTTAAGCAAGCCTAATCTGCATCCACATGATTTTATCTTTTGATCTTAGTCGATATTATTATTGATTTTATTTGATTTTATCACTTGTTTTATTTTGATCTTTGCTTTGTTACACTTTGTAGCACTTTGAGATTTTTATAAAGCTTCAGTATGTAGCTTTTTTTATGAACATATTTCTTCACTCTGTCACTACCTCCTGACAGACTGATGTTAGCCAGGTAATCTCTGAAAAAAAATTAAAAAAAATATTGTCCCCTTGCTTCTCCAGGTGGTAAATAAGCATTTCTAAAAAGAAAAGGTGACCCGCCATTTTCCAGCCAATAAAAACAGAGCTTGAATTTGAAATTCAACAGACCACAAGGGGGCAGAGCCACATATGGCTCTGAGGGGGAGGGATCAGAATGCTTTGCCTGTTGAAAATATTTCTAAGTACTGCAGTTCTACAGAAACTGCATACTGAACCTTTAATGAAAAGTGCATTATAAATTGAATTTATTATTATTATTATTATGTAAAGCAAAACAGACAGTGACGTAAAGGGTAACAAGAACTATGGCTTGGACTGACATTACATTTTTGAGTAGGAGTTGGTTTAAAGTTGGGGTCAGTCTACACAACGTTCAGAATCTTTACAGTATTTGAAAATTATTTAGAGTCCACACAGACAGACGGGTTTCAGCAGACTGTTTCATGACAAATAAAAGACTGGGGATAATACACTTCACAACTGCGCCTGATGAAGAATAATAGATTACACAATGTGATAAACCAAATAAAGCCAAACTAAACTCTATGTTCATCAGTTGCTCATACCTCACAGGACTCTGCTTTAAAATATTAGAATTAAATCATTTTAACAAAACCTCTTTTTAAAATTTCTGTGAAAAACTCCCTCATTTCAGTTGTTTCACATCATTTCACATCATTGTTCATCATCATTCCGACCACGACTCTTTGATTCTGGCCCCAAGAGAACTCCCTCCACTCAGGCGCTCAAAGCCGGAACAAAGAGAAATAACAATCTGGCCTCAAGATAGTTCCCCCTTGTTGAGAGACTGTTTTGAGAGGACAAACTGGTCTGTTTTCAGAGAAGCAGCCACTGATGGTAGTTCAGTGGACATGGAACTGTACGCTTCCTCAGTCCTGGGTTACATCAGTACATGCTCTGAAAATGTATCCATAAAAAAATATGTGAAATCCTACCCGAACCGGAAACCCTGGTTAAATAAAGAAGTTCACGCCTTGCTAGCAGCCAGAGACACTGCATTCAAGTCAGGAGATAAAGTGGAACTGAGAAAGAGCAGGAATGAACTGAAGGATGGCATTAAGAAGGCCAAGGCCACGTATGCACAGAGGATCGAGGGACAGTTCACCTCACAAGACCCACGGAGCATGTGGAAGGGTATTAAATGCATAACAGATTACAAAGGCAAAAACAAACAATGCCCCAGGGACCCATCTCTGCCTGATGCCCTCAATAAGTTTTATGCACGTTTTGATGATCCAAACAGACCAGCTAGCACCAGACTCACCTCATCACCAGATGAAGAGCATCTCAGGGTGTCCGCAGCAGAAGTGAGAGGCAGTCTCAGAAAGATTAATCCTCATAAAGCAACCGGACCAGACAACATCCCAGGGAAAGTTCTGAAGGAATGTGCGGACCAGCTCTGTGAGGTGCTGGCTGACATCTTCACCACCTCACTTGCACTGGAGTCAGTTCCCACCTGCCTGAAGACCGCGACCATCATCCCAGTCCCAAAGAGCTCCACAGTGACTGGTCTGAATGACTATAGACCGGTGGCCCTCACCCCGATAGTCGCTAAATGTTTTGAGAAACTGGTCATGTCCCACATCAAGGCAACCGTCAACATCAATGAGGACCCTCATCAATACGCATACCGTGAGAACCGATCAACAGAGGACGCCATTTCTTCCGTGGTCCACACTGCTCTCACCCACCTGGATCAGAAAGACTCATACGTGCGTCTGCTCTTTGTGGACTTCACATCTGCCTTCAACACCATGATCCCCCAAACTCTGATAGACAAACTATCTACACTTGGACTAAGCCCCTCTATTTGTAACTGGGTACTAGACTTCTTAACAGACAGACCACAGTCCGTGAAGATCCACAACTTCTCCTCCTCCACCATAACCCTCAGCACTGGCTCTCCTCAGGGATGTGTGCTGAGCCCCCTTCTGTTCACTCTGCTCACATATGATTGTACAGCCACACTTCCAGGCTGTCATATTGTTAAGTTTGCAGATGATACAGCGGTGGTGGGATGCATCACAAACAATGATGAGTCCAGCTACAGACAGGAGGTGGAACACCTGGAGAGCTGGTGCAAAGAGAATAATCTTCACATGAATGTGAAGAAGACAAAGGAGATGATTGTGGACTTCAGAAGGAACAAACACACCCATGCCCCATTGATAATAGGCGGGTCTGCAGTGGAAGTGGTCTCCAGCTACAAATACTTGGGTGTACACATGAATGATAACCTCAGCTGGAGCAACAACACCACCAGCCTGATCAAGAAAGGTCATCAGAGACTCTACTTCCTCAGACGGCTGAGACGAGCTGGTCTGAGCAGCCCAGTCCTCACCTCCTTCTACAGGTGTGCAGTGGAGAGCATCCTGTGCTCCAGCATCAACGTGTGGCATGGAGGCTGCACAGTTGAAGAGAGGAAAGCTCTGCAGAGAGTGGTGAAGGCTGCACAGAAGTCTGTTGGAGTCAGTCTCCCCACCATCACAGACATTTACACCTCTAGATGCAGGAAAAGAGCCACCTGTATCATGAAAGACCTCACTCATCCAGCACACTCACTCTTTGCCCCACTCCCCTCAGGACGGAGGTTGAGGAGCATCAAGTGTAGAACCACTAGACTGAGGAACAGCTTCTACCCTGAGGCTGTTAGACTCATGAATAAATAAAAATAAAATTAAAATAAACACTGCAAAATATCACATCATACTGATGCTGATCTGTTTTCTTGTTGCTGTGTTCATCTGTGTTCATCTGTGACCATCTGCTCATACAAACTCATGTTCGTGCTGCTGTTTATTCCCACTATATTAAGCTTAGTGTATTACTAGTTGATGCTTTTCTTAGTTAGTTCTAGATGTTATTACTGTTTTTCTCTTTCATTTGTTGTTGGATGTAACTGGGACCTCGTGTACATAATCTCGTTTTCATCTCATGTACCACATGCGGTGCAAATGACAATAAAGACTCTCTGACTCTCTCTCTGACTCTGATACAGTACCTTGAACAGGTGCACTCAGCTTCTATTTGTCTCAAACTGTATAAAAGGTCCTAACTCTTTAATCAGTGATGTTTAGACAATTTTTTTTATAGAATGTGTGCTTCAGGAGACTGTCAAGGTGAACATTCTTCATCTAAAAACAGCCCTTTTTTCGTGCCTAATGACTGAGTCTCCCTGTTTTCTTTTCACTGTACTGAACAGCTCTTGCTTGTCCACTTTTTAAAATTATGGCAAAGAGTTTTAGACAGGTTCAGAACTGAAAGCCTTAAGGGAACATAAAAAATACTATAACAACTCTAGATATTAAGAGATTCTGTCACATGATTATATGGCCTAACTGGGGTGTTTAAATTACCTTAAAGATCAAAATTAAAACATAACGTATTTTTCGTCCTATAAGTCACTGTTTTTTGCACAATTTACATGTCTTGCGACTTATACACCGAAGCGACGTATTTATGGATTTTTTCCCCCCATACGGTATTTATAAACAAATGTTTGGCTGAGATATAAAGGTTTTCATTCATTTTGACTGAAAATATTGAATACTACAATTTTCAGCCGCTAGATGGCAGTCGAGCTGTATGGCATGCAATTGTATCACGTAATAGGTAAAAGTGGGTATTAATGA
Source organism: Garcialebias charrua (assembly GCA_038048925.1). NCBI lineage: Eukaryota > Metazoa > Chordata > Actinopteri > Cyprinodontiformes > Rivulidae > Garcialebias > Garcialebias charrua. The sequence goes on along the minus strand of JBBPBX010008334.1, from coordinate 918 downwards.
AACAATCGGCTTGCCAGAGCCTGCCACGTCGTCCAGCTCGCCTGGAGCAACTGTCAAATCAGCTTCATTTCGCTACGCCGCCCCAGTGAAATACAGCTGATTTGACCATTGAAGTGCATTTATTAAGTAAAAGCTCAACTAGTGCTGGACGATAATTCAATAACGATAAATATCGCAATATACTTTTATTCAATAACGATGATATGAAGTTTAAGCATATTTTCGATATTTCGATAGGATTTTACAACGTTTCACTGACGTTTTTCTGTTTCTGTTCGGGTTGGAGCGGCTGCTTCAACAACCCGCCCGGACAGAAAAAGCTGTGACACAAAACGTGCGTGGTGACGTCGTTGTTACGCAGCGCTCAGTCCAGCAGCAGGCGTTAGCGGTAGCAGGCTAAAAGCTAAGCTAGTCTCCAAAGCGCGTTAAGTTTTCGCTTCAAAACGAGTCAAACGAGTGCTCATGACCGTCAGAATGTGACTGAACAAAGTTTCACAAGCGAAGAGAAAGCAGACGACATCACTGATGAGAGGAAAGACTAATTCGTAGGTGTGGACGTAGTTCGGTTTTGTTAAACTGCAGGTCTCATCTGCAGCGAGTCTTACTCGGTTTCTTTATTTTGCAAAACGTGACAAAGTCGTTCTAACTAGCGGTGGGAACATCTAACTTGTTTAATCTGAAGAGTTTCCACTCGATATAATATGAGAGTCAGAAGATGAAGAACAATAAAGTTTGAGCCAACGTTTCCCTGAAACTACAACGTAAACAAACAGCCCCAGCAGCACTGCATGTTTTTTTTATTCAAAATAAAACAAATTCATCAGAAGAAGAAAAAACACTGAATGAAAATGTGCAGAAAGACGAAAATAGTGTTATAATATCTGCCCCTTGTTTAAAAAATACAAAATAACTACAAAC
>JBBPBX010008333.1:46851-58599 GCA_038048925.1 Garcialebias charrua | reverse complement strand
GAGGAACACAGGTGTGTTGGCAACTTTGACTGACAGGATAAACAGAGTGACTGAACGCTGTGAGAAGATTGCTTCAGGACAGTGTATGGCACAAAGCCTTCAAACGAGGAGCGGTTGGCTTACAATAGAAATAAATTATGCTGGAGTTCTTTGAGTGTGTGAATGACTTGTTGTTGCACAGACTCTTGCAAGTCTGTGAATGTGTGTGTGTGTGTGTGCAAACAGGCAACATCAGAGAGTGGGAATGTGTGAGAAAGACAGAGAGGTGGTTTATCTTGCAGCCTGATGGCAGATCAGGGCTTTTAAAATTAGAGCAGTGGGCTTAAATAGCCCTGGCCCAGAGATGGCCAGGGGCCCTCGAGGAGCCCGCTTACATTGGGAAGGATGCGGATGCGATTGGCGAGGGTGGGGTAAGTCCATTTGGGGCATAAAAATGTGGAAAGGGTGAGATTTGAGAGAAGGAGGGTAAGAGGTGCAGATGTTCGGGACAAGACTTAGAAAGATTTCGCACCACTGCAAGTATGCAGCTGCAAGCATCTGGTCTAACTTCATATTTACAAGAAACATGAGAAAACACAAACTTCTTGATGCTGCCTTTTATGTATTTAATCAGCTTTATTCCCTTAAAGACGTAAAAATGTGTCTGGCCCTGAAATGACCATGCTCACTATTTTCCAGCCAATTTATTTATTTATTTGCTATTCTTGATGGAGACACTTGACACCAGCAAGCACAATTATGATTTCTGTAAGTCTATTTCTGCTCCAGCCGTAAACCATATGCTGTATATAGGCGACTTTAACAGTCCTCAGTTTATCATGTCTTTCAGAGACTTACAACATGTGTCCCTGCTGGCTTAATTCACTTAATTTCAATTATAAGGATGATCTGCTGGAGTCTACAGGAAGTCTTTCGTCTCCCTGACTTTGCTTCTACGAATGCCTATTTTCAGAACACGGCATAATTGTGGGAATTTTATTTTTGAATATTGAGTCAAATAATTCCTTAAGTACCGGTATTTGTCAAAAATGTGCTAAATAGTTCTATGGATTTCAAATCTCAGATATTTATATTATGATGCTTATTTAGTTCGGGTCTAAGGCTTGGCATCATACTCTTAATTGGAGATGTGCCATCTTAAATGGTGTTAGCATAATTGAGGAGTTAAAACTGGTTCTGTATGTTTGAGGGGAGACATCAATGTATAACATGTCCAATCAAGAGAAACACCAGAATGTTTGTTGTGTCTTCCCCCTTGAGAAGTACAGGCCTCTTGTGGGAGAAGGGTGAGTGGCTGCTGGCCCTTTAAGAGGTCTATTTTTACAGGGGCACACTCATGCATGGAGTGAGGCAGCAGCACACTGTATCTGCGCCGCCTCACGTCTGTGACTCCACACAGCCGATCCTGTAGGACCTTGTGCGTCAGGGACACTGATGAAATCCGTGCCGTCCAAAGAGGAAAATTCCTTGTATCTGCGCAAGCGCAAGCAGAAAAGAAATCATCAGAAATGAGTTTTCTCGTTTCCCCCCCCACCACCACCACCACCACCACCACCAAGGAGAATCGGGCCTTTTTCAAGTGGATCTCTCTGAAGTCTAAAAGTGATAATGAGTGGGAGCCTGCAGTGCAGACACGCTCATAAAGAAGCGCCAACATTCCCACATACTTGTTTTGATATGCAGATAGCAATGAGAGAAATCTGAAAACATCCGTGCCCCCTTCTTACAAACACAAAATACACTTTAGTTTACTCACACCCACGCACTCCTCGAGAGGAACCACATACAGTACATGAGCGTGTTTGTGAACATTTCTTCACAAACACTCATCTTTGTATCTAAAGGCTCAGCTTTGTTCACCCACATGAAAACATTATTACTTATACTCCCTCGATATCTGGACCTTAAATATTCTCGTTTTCTTATGCAATGTGCACGTTGTATAATGCATGGCCTGTCGTTATCACAACGCTCCTTCACGCCCTGCTGTGCCTCTCCACCTACAGCACCACGCAGACAGGCAGACGTACACACACACACACACACACCCTGCGTCTTGTGTTAGCAGCCATATACTCTAGCACTCTCACACTCTCACCCACGCTGAGTGTGTGCTCTCTCCAACAGCCAGCCAGATGAGTGAGAGGGAAAGACGGAGAGGGAGACCAAGAGTGGGTGGGGAGGCTGAAAGTGAAAGACAAAGGAAGGGAAAACTATCAGAGTGATGTGTACGTTCACGCTGGGACTACACACATTTGCATGATTACATAAATGTGATCTTTACGTACCCTGGGTGTTCAGGCCTGCATGCCGAACGGCGACACCAAGAATCTTTGACTTTGTCAGAACCATTAAGGGCGTAGCAGTTTAGTGCTCAGCATGCCGAACGGCGACACCAAGAATCTTTGACTTTGTCAGAACCATTAAGGGCGTAGCAGTTTAGTGCTCAGGTGAACTTGTGTAACCTTTTATTTTCTTAACAGCGTGTTCACTCCTTCCTTAGAAAGTACTGTGAAACGTCCGCCGCTCCACTGCATGCGAGGGATAATCTCTTTCTTTGTTACTCATGGTCACACCTAGAGTTTGAAGGAACGCTTGCACGTCTTTGCCTGTCCGGCATGTCATCCACTCTCACAGCCGGGAGTTGCATCTTCATTTCGTTTTACTGTTTTACGTGTGCACAGATGTTTCTGTAAACTGTGCATTCGCTGGTTCCACACCTTGTTACCAGTAAGTGTATTTAAAGAGGCAGCAGGGAAAGGTTGGTGGAAAAGCCACATCATGTCAACATAGCAATTAATTAATTCATTCATTCAACCTTTATTTAGTCAGGTAAATCTTTTGAACCTCAAGGGCTCATTTACGAAAGCGACCTGCTAAAACTAAAGAACAATGAACAGCAGTGGTATAATTTCCTTAAACAATAAACAATAAACAAACAAACAATAAACAATAGAAAACAAAAGAGAGAAAAAAAAAAAAAAGTTTTTTTTTTTTTTTTTTTTTACAAAGTATCAAAAAACTAGCAAAACATTATAAGGTAGACGTATAAAATCAAAGACAGGAACAGATCTGCATTGGTTTTTGCCAGGATTCCAACAGATTCTGAAAACCATTTAGAGAAGTCAAGGTCGAGAGCTTCAGATCTTTTTGTAAGATATTCCATGAAGCAGGAGCAGAGTAGATAATATTCATTGTGAATTTGTAGACCACTCATTTAGGGTTGAAATGGTTTCTTTTTACAATTTATATCCTCATATTTGATTTCGGTGGCGTTATAGAAAGTCTTTAGCTCGCAAACTTCTATATGTGTTTGGATGGAGACCTGGTTACTGCAAAGGTAAAGGATCTGACCACTTGTCATACATACCAAAATGTCTATTGGAGTGGCACGGTGGCGTTGTTAGTGGAGCTGCCGCATCTCGGCGAGAAAGTCACCGGATCGAATCCCTGCTGAGGGCCTTTCTGGGTGCAGTTTGCATGTTCTCTCCATGCATGTGTGGGTTTTCTCCAGGTACTCTGGTTTCCTCCCACAGATCAAAAACATGCATGTTAGGATGATTGGTAACTCTAAATCAGGACTATTTGACTAAACTGCTCGGGGGGGCACAGTTACTGAAAGCCAGCAGCTCAGGGGCCGAACATCCAGCGATTAGTCATTATTTAAATAAACCAAGTACTGTATTACAATCATCTGTTACCTTTTAAATGTGTTTGTTTCATTGCATTGAATCATAAATGCAATGAACAGAACCCAAACCCAGAATCCCCCACCCTGCAAAAAATATATAAATATTTTAATGAACTCATTGTGGACCGGACTGAAGTCTGGCCCGTGGGCCACCAGTTGAAAAGCCCTGCTCTGACTTGTTCCTAGGTGAGAGAGAGCGAATGGTTGTTTGTCTCATTTGTCTCTGTGTCCCTGTGATGGACTGGAGACCTGTCCAGGCTGTCTCCCAGTGACCCCCGTGACCTGAAAAGGAAGAAACCGATCAAGCGTGTGCGTATGGATGGATGGATGGATGGATGGACTATCACACATCAAGAGTCCTCTCTCATCACTGGCAGTAACTCATGCTGTCATTTTAAAGCTCCTAGTTGGTGACGCACCTGAATAGACGACACTATCGCTGATATTTTCCCCATCCTGTCAGTTGCTGCAAAAACAAGTAAATATGTGCCAGGAGAAAACAGCTTAGTGAATACAGTACATTTAATGTAAAAATAATATTGAACATATATCTCTTGGGACTAAAACAGTTGTTTTTGTCATTTGAGCAGCAGTGTATGTTTGCTGAAGAGGATTTATAGGAGTTATATCAATGAAGAAAACAGTTTATCTGGCATCCCAGTATGATCAGAGACATATTCTACACAGGATGGTTTTGCAGCATATAATGAAGACAAGTCATCAAATTGTGTTTCAACAAAACATATGCACCTCCCAGTTTTTGAAAAGTGCTGCTGGCAGCTTAAAGAGCACGTTTAAAAAAAATAAAAAAATAAAAAACTTTTTTATCAAGATGTGTTCTCACAAGAGTAAAGTATCTCTGCAGACTTCTGTCTAAAAAGGAACTTATTGCAAAATACGCTCTATAAGACGAGTGTTTTAAAGTCTATAAATGCAATTGATGATATAAATAGTGTTTAGATACAGTAATTGTTTATCTTTAAATATCATGTAAAGTGGACACAAGTTGTATCGTTTTGGTTTTTTGACAGTTAATTGATTATAAATTGATGAGTATGAAAGGGGCAGGACATTATAAGATATTGTATCTTCTACCTGCTCCTTTTCGAACAGAACACATAAAATTTGCATGTCACTTGGGCATAATTATTTGTATTAACTTTTATTTTTTTAGTTGTGTTATCCTATTTTATTTATTTTTCTTTCTTGATTGTCTTTTCTGTCTGTTCGAAATAAATAAAATAAATAAATAAAAATAATGCTTTGTCTTGTACAAGGAACAGACATACCGATGTCGCAAACAAACAAAAAAAATGGCCACATGAAAGTAAAACCAATGAGTTGAAACTACGTGTTTGTGTAAAATATGTACTTCTTGTTTGACTCTGTAGTGATACAGTATTTCACCAGTTTAGGGCAAAGATCACAGTAAATAAAACATGTCAAGCACCTGAATTTACAAGACTAGACTCACAAATCCCTAATCAGGATTATCACTGTGAAGAAAAAAAAAAACACTGTAATGCCACTTTTGATTGGTGATATGTGCTGCTGATTATCCATGCTGCTGTGTTCATTCATACTCATCTGCTCACACAGACTTATGTTCGTGCTGCTGTTGCTCAGCGTACAGTACTGCACTATTAGTCTAGCGTATTTCTTAGTTTATTTCTTAGATCATTACTGTTACATGTGATGCGAATGACAATAAAGAAACTTGAACTGTAATATAATGTTTGGGTAATGTAACTAATTCATCAAGCATAATGAATAACAGTCCTAGATTATTTTACGTCCAGATTAAATAAGTAAATGATGCTGCATCTTGCTGGTGTTTTGTAATAATTCAGCAGGCCTTGTTTATCCGCTCGTCCCAGTTAAAATGCTCCGAGCAGCCAGGAGCGCGATGAATAATCCCAAACATGAGCCGGTGTTTGAACACTGTGCCAGACTTCTTACAGGTGACAGACACACCTGTCGCTCAGGTTTGCTCATGAGAGGAGGATTCATCGGAGCCATTTACACTCAAATCCTCTCGTTAGATGTGTGAAGTAAACATATGTGTGTATTTTTAAATACACAACAAACACAGGTTTCTGCTCTGTCGGTTCTCCGACCACGTACTTGACTCTTGCATTTTGCTCAGATCGTTTTTCTTGGCCTTGACTTCTTGCTAACTTTTGTGTGTGATCGAGCGGCATGTTCTCCTCCTCCTCCACACTCCATCTACAATAGGGGTCAGCGACCTTTAAACCCGGCCGCCCACCGTCTACACCCACAGTTTCTCAGCCAGGCCGGCCTTTTTCTCCCTGCTGGAGTCGGTGCAGTAGGTTTGCTCCCTCACAAAGGCCGACGTGTGCACAAACACAACGGGCTGCGCAGCATTGGTTTGGGTATCAGCGCACACAGAGTGTAACATCTCAGCCAGGCCGGCCTTTTTCTCCCTGCTGGAGTCGGTGCAGTAGGTTTGCTCCCTCACAAAGGCCGACGTGTGCACAAACACAACGGGCTGCGCAGCATTGGTTTGGGTATCAGCGCACACAGAGTGTAACATCTGAGACATCCTGTAGCCTTTTACATCAATAGAGTTCTGAAGGCCTGTCCTGAAGCTGGATATCATCCCATCTGCCCTTGTGATTCTTTTTCTTTTTTCTTTATACCGTTTGCAGCTCAGCCGAACAGCTGGCTGAGTTAATCTGACTCATTTTTGTTACTGTTTTCAGGGGTGAGGAAACCAATGAATGATAACGGTTCTCTTATAAGTGGAATTGTGTCTCGGTGTGTTAATTTTTTGCCAGCCCACTCAAGGATATTTTCATAGAACTTGCAGCACCTTTTAATTACGAGCAGCATAAGCATTGTGTTGTGTACGTGACTGTGGGAGGGGCTGTAGAGCGACAGCGGCTGCGTTAATGGCAGTTCGGTGTTGCCTTGAATAGCGGCAGTGATAAAGGTACTCGAGACAGTTTCTGTAAAGCCGGTCTAGACAGTGTCTCTGAATATGAATGCCACTTAAGCTGCCAGTGAGAGACCTGGTCGTGTTCTTTCCGTGGAGATGTCAGGATTGCTTACAGCTCGCTGACATTTTGCTGCTGAAACCGAGAAAAAAGCAGAAAGCCCGTTTGACTGGCACTCGCCAAGGGGGCAGTCAGNGGGGGGATCAGCAAAGTATTATTTTTTGTCTGTGTTTTTATTTATTTATTTATGTTGGTGCGTTCAATAAACAACAATTTTCAGACTCCATTTTTTATTTTGCCAGAATTTTTTTCCAATGCTCTCATAATGTTAAAAAGAAAAAGAAAATGTTTAAAACCTTTAAAAAATAATAATTTGTACACATCCTTTATGAAAGTCTATTGTTGTCATTGTTGTCCATTGTTGTCATCACTCTTTGTTAAAATTCAGATCTCTCTATTAAATGAGACCCCGAGGCTTAATGGGATTAACCTGTAGAGGATGAATGAAAACCTCACAGTAACTTTACGACACTCTTGTGTTACTTATAGGGGAAAGATCTTCCACATTAAAATACATAATAAATACAACTTTTAATCCCATATTTATTGTATTCCTCTCAGTAATACTTTCTCTCTCTTTTTTAGCTCCATCCCTACACATGTCTCTTGGTACTTTGCAGTTCAACATTTGTGGACTCACTCTTTCGTGGGTGTTCAACATGAGATTGTACACAACACACAATTGTCAACTTTAATATCACTCATGTGATTGGGACAGTACGAGATAAAAAATTAACGGGAGTGAAAAAAAAAACTTCGGACAGGTGCCACCATTTTATAGTTTTCTTTGAAATTTTTTTTCTCTGTTCTGGCTCTTGACGGAGGCAGTCGCTTCAGTCCTTTCCTCCCCCGCCCCCCCCCAGCTGCTGCCTGCAGCTCCTCAGAAAAGCACCTCGAACGCAAATTAAGATGGATTGGAGGTATGGGCATTCGATTCTACGAACAAGATTTCAACAGAAGGCAAGGCACGAGGGGAGCCGGTCCATCCTCACAGAGTGACGAAGAGGATACGCCATGGATTCCTGTTGGATGGTGTGCGTCTCGCTCTCTGTGCTGTGCTCTGTGGAGGAGGTGAAGAATCTGGATTATATTGGATTATGATGGCAGCGCTTTGCTTTTTGGCGTTTTGTGGAGCACTGGCCTATCGCAAAGGAGGGAGACTTCAGCAGGACTTAATGCCTGGCGCACCCGACGTCTGGTCTGCGCGGTGACCTCGAGAAATCAGCTGTTTGCGAGCTTATCCGGAAGGTGAACAGATCACTCGGATTGGGACTTTGGATGCTGTACTGGTCAACATCTGAGGACAGAGCTTGGATCAGTGGAAAAAAGTCATGAATTGGATCATTTTTGGAACAGAGTCACCCTTACAGACTCAAGGCTGCAGAAATTACAATGTGAGCCTGAAGTGAAAATATTTGTCATTCTTATCTGACTCCCTTGGAAACAGCCTTGGAAAAGGCTGGATATCTAATTTCTCCTGAGACATGTTTTACTGAGGACAAACAGCTGCTCCTCTTGTCTTGTCTGCTACCCCCCCACCCCCCGAAGAACTTTTCTATGAGCGTTATCGGAGGCCGGCTGGTTCTCAGACTGTTGCTATCTGGAATGTCTCATGGACAGAAATCTCCCTGCCTCAGTCTCAAAATGCAACATGTAACTGTCTTAAATGTGCTTATGGTATAGTTTTTACTGTCTCATGTGGTGTCTTGGCAGACAAAATGTGATAATTTTTTTTAATACCAATGCTGTGACCCTTATGGTACTTTCCTTGTTTTTCACACCTTTGACCTTCATCCCGATACGGATGAGAGAGGCCGCGCTGAAGAACATAATGTGATTCGTCTCATGTGGTCTGAATAGGCAGCAGCTTCACACACTCACCCCCCTTCAGGATGACTGTGCATACATATTCACGCTGTATTGGTGAAAACTTGTGCAATGTTAATAAAAGTACTCTGATTCTGACTGACTCTGAATAAGCCTGTGCTAGAATGCAAGTCAAAAGAAGTACATGACCCAGAAGCAACAGTGCTTCCGCCTGCTTTCTGCTGAAATCCAAAGAACAGCAATGGAGGTAGCAAACAATAGCAGAGAAAGTGAGGTGGTACAAACAGTTTTGCAATGCTCAGTCAGAAGTAAATCTATCTATTAAAGACCGTGTAAAGTTAATTTCAACATTTTCTTCAATAAACATTGTAAATGTCATAATTGTAATCTTGTAAATGATTAAAAAGTCTCAAAATTGTAGCTCAATTAATTTTGGAGTTATAGATCAAACTGTGTATAAAGATATTTCTGTTTCAGGATTTTTTAGGCGTGGTTTAAATGTGTCCGTGTTTCGTCACACGGTAACAAGCCCCACCCCCTGCAGCTCCAGCCGTATAAATGCGTTCTTCGGTGGAGCCGTTCACTCGCTACCGACCGTCTCCCTCCTCTCACTCCTTTTACGCATGGAGGACTGCAGCCGCTCCATTGTGACATTGAGACGCAGGAGGGAGTCAAACAAACCCAGGCGTGCTGCTGGAGCGACCACTGCCACCTGCACCTGCGCGCACCTCCGCGTGTGTGTATGTGTGTGTGTGTGTGAGAGCGATCCGCGTGGAGCTGAAATCCTGCCACGCGCACCGTGAAACGCCGTGACTCCGCTGACACAGATGAGATAACTTAGTTATCAACGTGATTACTCTATATTTTAATCACCAACACAGACCCCGCATGCGAAGTGACCGGGTCGGACCGTGTGCAGCGAATCCGCTGCTCATCTTCTAAAATAGCGCTTATTATTAAACACATAACAGCGGAGTTATGTGTCCTCAACTTTAAAAACAAAACCAGAGTTGTTAGTGCACTAAAAACAGCGTAACTCTTGGAAAAATGAGCTGCTGTGACAGCCAGAACTCAAACAGAGCAGGTGGATCTCTGTGCACCCGTCTGCCTCCACACAAAGCTCAGCTGAGGGGGCAGGACACGAGCGCAGCTGCGCTGAAACCACGCCCATGCGCTGACACGCCCCCAGAGTTTTAGACCAAGGCACAATCATGATTTTTCTGCTTTTTTGAGACTTAATTTTATAAGGTAAACAATGTTTTTAATCAGTCAGATTTATATGGGTGATTAATAACACATATTTATGCCGTGTGACAAACTCAAAACACAAATTTAATTTTACTTTACACGGTCTTTAAACTCACTGAACTGGCAGAAAAGTTCCAAATAATCCTGAAGCTGAACTCATCCTTCAAGTTGTAGTAGTATCTTCACCCAGATAAAGTTTTGTAGTAATGTATGTAGATTTAGGAGTTAAGAACATTGCAAGAGAGTGGGAAGGGTTTCTAAAGCCGTAAAATATATAAATACTAAAATAAATATAGCGTTCCTACTTTGCTGTTTTTCACGTATTGCGGTGGTGTCTGGAACATAACCCCCGCGATAATCGAGGGACTACAGTACTGTACTTTCAATTTTTTACTAGGGATGCATGCACAATATTATCTGCATGATATTGGTATCGGACGATATTAGCGTTAAAGTTCAATATCGGACATCCGCCATTCCATTAAAATAACTTGCCGATATAAAAGGCACTGTTTTTGCCTGCAGCGGCAACACAACATGATGATATTGCAGCACAACGTGATGACATTGCAACAACAGCACAATGCAATGACGGCACGTGCGCCTACCTGATCTCATGGCGGAGAGGAAAATTCAAAATGTCGGCGGTGTGGAAGTTTTATTTTTCGTTGGTGAGGATGTCAGATTCCAAAGATTTATGGACTATGTTGAGCCTCACTACATTGCCCACAGTCGGAGATATTTGTCCGACGTACCGTTACTCGAGTTACAATTTCTGATGTCATTGAGAAGCTAATAGCTGATAGCACAACTTGTTGGGTGAGTTTTACCACAGATGTTTGGACATCGTGTTAGCCCAGTTAGCATGATTAGTCTTACGGCACAATGGATAGACAAAAACTCTGTTCTTAAAAAGACTGTCCTTCATACACAGGAGTGCAGAGGATCCCACACTGCAGCTGGAACCTGGAACAAGCCTCCACAAGTGAGACAGCATCACATATGAGTGTGACTAATGCTAATAAATAACATTTAACACTTTTCATTTAATATAAGTTAATTTGATATGCATATCATATGGCTGTGACTGAATATATGTCACCAGCTCTTACAGCTGTTGCACAATTTTTGTAGCAAATAAGCCTAAATAAGAGGGATATGTTCTGACAAAGGAACGTATATAAAATATCGGTATTGGGTATCGGCCAAATAAGTTTTAACATATCAGCATATCGGCCAAAAATCCAATATCGTGCATCCATAATTTTTACAGGAGCTCACTAGGTGGCACTGCGGTTGTACATTGGAGAGCCTCTGAAAAAATGTCCCCAGCCAGAGTACAGCAGTACTGTACCTCCTATCTGCTAGACATCGCTGCGGAGTCTCGCCTCTCATGTCCTCAGACAAAAATGTTTTAGTTGGATGTAAAGAGCAAAAACACACTTGTAGTGTGCACAAGTAAACATTTAGTATTAGAGATCTGTTCCGCATGCATGCAGGCTGCAGAATTGAATGCTCCACGCCTCAGAACGGCATCCCCCAAAGCAGGACGTCATCAGAGGGTGCACCGTGCTCCCCACAGCTGGTATAGCCAGGTCAATAAAAGCACAACATAAAACAGTAACATGCATTGTGCTTGGGCATAGTTAAAATATAAAATAGAAAACAATTAAATAATAATAATAAAACTATTTTAAAATGACCTCTATGTACAGTATGTTCACTGAGAGAGTAAGTTTGACCAAAAACAAGGTCTCATTTTTAGCTGATGGATCTGAAGGGGCTGGTGGGCTGGACCGTCGTCACTAAACTTTGGATTGGAATAAATAAAAAAAAGTCTAAAAAATTAATTGGGTGTACTACGGAAGTGGATTAGGGCCACGCTGCAATTTTTTCCCCCTTAATCCTGAAAAAAAAAAAAAAGTAAAGTTAGATAGATGGATTTTGACTTTTATCAGAATTCTA
>JBBPBX010008333.1:30840-46764 GCA_038048925.1 Garcialebias charrua | reverse complement strand
TAATCCTCATGTTCCATAGCTGGTACAACATTTTTATTAAAAAAATTTAATGATAATGATTCAGTTTGAGTTTTTATTTTTTACTAAAGGGCCTTAAAGTATTAAAATAAAATTTAAGAAATAATTAAAATTAGATTTTTTATTTCAGACTGAGAAAGCTCTAAAATATTGACAGTTTATAGAAAAAAATATAAAATTTAAAAATTTAAAGCAGTTAAATTAGGTGGACAGTGAACCCCCTAAGGACAACTTAAAGACCGTGTAAAGTGAAATTAAATGTGTGTTTTTAGTTTGTCACATGGCATAAATATGTGTTATTAATCACCTATTTAAATCTGACTGATTAAAAACATTGTTTACCTTATAAAATTAAGTCTCAAAAATCATGAAAAAACATGATTTTGCCTTGCCCTGGAACGCTAGGGGCGTGTCAGTGCGTGGGCGTGGTTTCAGCGCAGCTGCGCTCGTCCTGCTCGTGTCCCACAGTGGAGAGGCAGTAGAGCAGAGCCAGTAAACCTGCTCTGTTTTTATCTGAATTCTGTCTGTAACAGCAGCTACTTTTCCCAAGAGTTACGCTGTTTTTGTAAATAGTTTTCTTGTGTGTTTTTAATCTGGAATGAATAAATTTTTTAAAAAAAGAGTCTTACCATGCGGGATTTGAACCCGTGGGGTTTGGGACGGAAGGCAAGCGCTTTATCCATTGACCTATCCAGGTATTCAGATACTCAGTATAAAACCATGCGGTATAAAAAGATGTTATTTGTACGGGTGCCCTGACCATTGCGACATCCAGGGAAGATGCACGAACGAGGCATAATTGATTAGCTAGCTAACAATTAACAAAATATCTATGCTATTAATTATTAATTATTAATGATAATCTCAGCTGGAGCAATAACACCACCAGCCTGATCAAGAAAGGTCATCAGAGACTCTACTTCCTCAGACGGCTGAGACGAGCCGGTCTGAGAAGCCCAGTCCTCACCTCGTTCTACAGGTGTGCAGTGGAGAGCGTCCTGTGCTCCAGCATCAACGTGTGGCATGGAGGCTGCACAGTTGCAGAGAGAAAAGCTCTGCAGAGAGTGGTGAAGGCTGCACAGAAGTCTGTGGGAGTCAGTCTCCCCACCATCACAGACATTTACACCTCCAGATGCAGAAAAAGAGCCACCTGCATCATGAAAGACCTCACTCACCCAGCACACTCACTCTTTGCACCACTCCCCTCGGGACGGAGGTTGAGGAGCATCAAATGTAGAACCACTAGACTGAGAAACAGCTTCTACCCTGAGGCTGTCAGACTCATGAATAAATAAATAATAAGAATAAACACTGCAAAATGTCACATCATACTGATACTGATCTGTTTCTTGTTGCTGCGTTCATCTGTGACCATCTGCTCATGTTCGTGCTGCTGTTTATAATGATGTTTTTCTACTACATTAGGGCTTAGTGTATTACTAGCTGATGTGATGTCTCTCTTAGTTAATCCTAGATGTTATTATTGTATTTCTCTTGCATTTGTTGTTGGATGTAACTGGGACCCTGTGTACATAATCTCGTTTTCAACACATGTACTACATGCGGTGCAAATGACAATAAATTCTCTCTGACTCTCTGACTCTGACTCTATTGCTATCTGATGCTATCTGCGATTTGCGAGTGAACGGCTCCACAGAGGCGAATTTATACGGCTGGAGCTGCAGGGGGTGGGGCTATACTAATGAGGACCGCGTGACGAAACGCGGTCACATTTAAAACACGCCTAAAAAATCCTGAAACAGAAATATGTTTATACACAGTTTGCTCTATAACTCCAAAATTAATTGAGCTACAATTTTGAGACTTTTTACTCATTTACAAGATTACAATTATGACATTTATAATGTTTATTGAAGAAAATGTTGAAATTCACTTTACACGGTCTTTAAGGACTATACAAGATCAAAGAACGAATTGATAAATTGACTGTCAGCACGTAAAAAAGTTTATTCTGCCAAAAAACATTTCCATAAAAATTGTATCTGGAAGTTTACTAAAAAAAAGTCAGTTACCTTGGCTATTTACTGTGTAATTTAAATAATTAGAATCATAATTAAACAAGACAACTTGCCATTTTAGCTAATCATATTCTTTTAGCAACAAGGTATACTTTTGTGAGGAACAGACATAAAATTATCAAAAATTAAACTTAAAATTTAGGTAATTTTCTAATTTTTTTTTTCCTGCTCTGAAATCAAGTTTGTAATTCTATCACTGTTGATTTAACTCTTTATCAAAGTTCGACAAACATTATATCACTTGTTGCTGTTTGACTTGAATTTGCACCTGACAGTCGAGTCATTGTGAAAGAGAAAAGATCGAAGCCGGGTTCATCACAAAGCATGCGCTATACAATACAGAGATATAGAAATGACTTGCTTTACTCATACAAGCACACTCCGTTACTTAATATAAGCACACAAACAAAAACGAACGTAAGCAAAACGAGCGATTCATGCAGAGATGGTGCACCTGAGTCATACGCTGTCGATTACTCTTCCTCCGTTTCTCCGGTTTCTGTCTGTCTTTCTCTATAGTTTGTAATCTGTCCATCTCATCACTCGTGCGTGCGCACACAGAGATACACAAACAGGGTCAGGCCTTGACGAGAAAGGTCATATGAGTCAGACGGCATTCAACAAATCGTAGAGCAGGAAATGTTAAAAATAAGCAGGTGAGGCCTGAGAGAGCACGTTACTGTAAAACATGGCTTCCATTTAAAAGAAAAGCCTCATTTGCTTTGTTGTTTTTCTCCTTTTCTTTACCCTTTCTCATGTTTAGCCTTGTATTGGATGTCTGATCACGTTTCAGGTTGTGTGTGTGTGTGTGTGGGGGGGGGATCTATGATGGATGTCTGATGCAGCAGAAATTTGTTGCTGATTGTAACAGATCTGAACAAAGGGAAGAGTAGATGAGAAGATGGTTGGATGCGGGCATAGCAGGCAAATGCACAGATAGATAACAAATTTAGAGTTCCTCACTCACGTGGAGGTGGAGATGAAGTGATGCAGGGAGGGGGGAGGACAGGGGAGTACTATGCGATGACTTAAGCCACAAGAAGCCAGGCTAAGCTGATGAAAGGACAGAGTGATACAGGCAATAGCTGATTGGGCAAAAGGCCAGTCAGTCTTCAGAGTCCTGACCCATTCTTCAGCAGGATGAGCAGCAACAGGCTCAGTCACACCCAACATGAGCTATGTTTCCATCCAATTTAAATTCGATTTTTGAGCGAATTTTAGAAAATTTCGCTAAAATGTAAATTAAAATTATGAGGATCAGAAGTGTTTCCATTAACTGGCTTGAAGCGCATCTGCAATGCCACGCAAAGCGTCTCTACGTCAGACGTCAGCGTCATTACGTCACACGTCAGCGCCATACGTCAGACGTCAGCGTTACGCACTTCCACAGTAAACAGGAAGTAGCGTTTGAAAACAGACATCTCGGCAAAATGGAGAGAATATTTCAGGTATGTGTTGCTATCGGGCAAGTTGTATTTATTCTGTCATGCCAACTAGTTTTAGCGATGTTACATGTTGTCCGGAGCGGAAACAGCTGATCAGTCACGTGACGTGAATGTTCGCTGCGGCAGAACTGAGTCGGCTAATCTGTTTCCATCTGTCGTTTAGCCGACTCAGCTCTGAATCGACTCCCCAAAAACTACCTCAAGCGAGCGTATAAACTTTAGAGCGACTTAGAGGAAGTTAACTCGAATTATGCCGTTTCCATTTAGCTTTTCTGATGCGATGCTTCATAATGCGCACCTAGAAACCTTGATGGAAACACGCCTACGGACTTGGGGTTGGTCCAAGGCTTACTATTAACATGCAGCTCCTCCCCAAAACAAACAAACATGTGCACAGACGTTTGCTCTGTGTGCTGCATGTTCATGAGCAAGAAAAGTGTCACTGTGGTGCAAAAAAAAACTTCCTGAAAATTGGACAAAGTGCTTAAGAGTAACAGTGCATGCCATCACTTGCTACAGTTTCTAAACAACAACAAAAAGAGAGTGCAGAAGTGTTCAACTGCAGAGAAAACGAGAAACTCCAGCAGCGTGGCGTGATTCAGACTCGCCGAGGCCTGTAATTTATTGCTGGGTTAATCCCTGTGAATCCTAACTGGTACGGCCTAAAGCAGGCTTAGTATAGTTCTGAGAGGAAATCCCCCTGCGTAGTAATGCAGGCCATTAGCCCCTGGAGTATAAATAGGGCAGCCATGGCTCCTTAAGCTGGCTTTTACGCAATATCAGTTAAAAATATGACGTGGCTAATTACAGGCAGATCAGCCAGTCAGCAGAAGCAAACATTCCTCCACCTCATGCTCCTTCGTCCTCTGTCCAGAATCAGATGGACTCTTCCTGTGCTTCATAAAACGGGTCTGCATGAAACACTGTAGGTTTTCTGTGGCTGACATTTTCACTTGCGGGTGCTTCGGTGTTGTCATTTATTGACATTTAGGTGTCTTCTGATGGGAGTTTCGTTTTTGCATATTTTTTTTCCACTGTCTCACCCTGACGATGTCCCTCCCATGCAGCATCTGAAACAACCAACATGAAAACCACAAGGAGCAGAATCTGGTTTCTGCTCGCCGTTATCATTTGCATCACAAAGATGTAAAACAAAACCCGTGAACCTAATTGAGCTCCTTTAGGTTAAATGAGAGTAATTGCTATAAAACAGCAGCGATGTTACAGCATAGTCACGACTTTCTTTTTTTTTTCTTTCTTTTTTTTGACTCTTGCAGCTCTTTCCCAAATTACTTTTCCAAATGTTTGTCCACACTGCCTCACTTTGCTGGGGAAGAAAAAAAAAGCTCCTCTGTCAAACTTGATACAAAACAGCCAACTGTTTGTCGTTGCTGCGTGCAGAACTCATGTTATAAATGAGGTGAAAACTGTCGAAAAGGGCTTAGAAACAGCTTGAAAGAGACAGGATGAGTGTGTGGGAGGAAAAGTGTGTATGACACAAGGAGGGAGGGGAGGACTACTTTTTATTCAAAATATTTGTAGCTTTTTGGTGCTGACTGCCCCCTTGGCGAGTGCCAGTCAAACGGGCTTTCTGCTTTTTTCTCGGTTTCAGCAGCAAAATGTCAGCGAGCTGTAAGCAATCCTGACATCTCCACGGAAAGAACACGACCAGGTCTCTCACTGGCAGCTTAAGTGGCATTCATATTCAGAGACACTGTCTAGACCGGCTTTACAGAAACTGTCTCGAGTACCTTTATCACTGCCGCTATTCAAGGCAACACCGAACTGCCATTAACGCAGCCGCTGTCGCTCTACAGCCCCTCCCACAGTCACGTACACAACACAATGCTTATGCTGCTCGTAATTAAAAGGTGCTGCAAGTTCTATGAAAATATCCTTGAGTGGGCTGGCAAAAAATTAACACACCGAGACACAATTCCACTTATAAGAGAACCGTTATCATTCATTGGTTTCCTCACCCCTGAAAACAGTAACAAAAATGAGTCAGATTAACTCAGCCAGCTGTTCGGCTGAGCTGCAAACGGTATAAAGAAAAAAGAAAAAGAATCACAAGGGCAGATGGGATGATATCCAGCTTCAGGACAGGCCTTCAGAACTCTATTGATGTAAAAGGCTACAGGATGTCTCAGATGTTACACTCTGTGTGCGCTGATACCCAAACCAATGCTGCGCAGCCCGTTGTGTTTGTGCACACGTCGGCCTTTGTGAGGGAGCAAACCTACTGCACCGACTCCAGCAGGGAGAAAAAGGCCGGCCTGGCTGAGAAACTGTGGGTGTAGACGGTGGGCGGCCGGGTTTAAAGGTCGCTGACCCCTATTGTAGATGGAGTGTGGAGGAGGAGGAGAACATGCCGCTCGATCACACACAAAAGTTAGCAAGAAGTCAAGGCCAAGAAAAACGATCTGAGCAAAATGCAAGAGTCAAGTACGTGGTCGGAGAACCGACAGAGCAGAAACCTGTGTTTGTTGTGTATTTAAAAATACACACATATGTTTACTTCACACATCTAACGAGAGGATTTGAGTGTAAATGGCTCCGATGAATCCTCCTCTCATGAGCAAACCTGAGCGACAGGTGTGTCTGTCACCTGTAAGAAGTCTGGCACAGTGTTCAAACACCGGCTCATGTTTGGGATTATTCATCGCGCTCCTGGCTGCTCGGAGCATTTTAACTGGGACGAGCGGATAAACAAGGCCTGCTGAATTATTACAAAACACCAGCAAGATGCAGCATCATTTACTTATTTAATCTGGACGTAAAATAATCTAGGACTGTTATTCATTATGCTTGATGAATTAGTTACATTACCCAAACATTATATTACAGTTCAAGTTTCTTTATTGTCATTCGCATCACATGTAACAGTAATGATCTAAGAAATAAACTAAGAAATACGCTAGACTAATAGTGCAGTACTGTACGCTGAGCAACAGCAGCACGAACATAAGTCTGTGTGAGCAGATGAGTATGAATGAACACAGCAGCATGGATAATCAGCAGCACATATCACCAATCAAAAGTGGCATTACAGTGTTTTTTTTTTCTTCACAGTGATAATCCTGATTAGGGATTTGTGAGTCTAGTCTTGTAAATTCAGGTGCTTGACATGTTTTATTTACTGTGATCTTTGCCCTAAACTGGTGAAATACTGTATCACTACAGAGTCAAACAAGAAGTACATATTTTACACAAACACATGGTTTCAACTCACTGGTTTTACTTTCATGTGGCCATTTTTTTTGTTTGTTTGCGACATCGGTATGTCTGTTCCTTGTACAAGACAAAGCATTATTTTTATTTATTTATTTTATTTATTTCGAACAGACAGAAAAGACAATCAAGAAAGAAAAATAAATAAAATAGGATAACACAACTAAAAAAATAAAAGTTAATACAAATAATTATGCCCAAGTGACATGCAAATTTTATGTGTTCTGTTCGAAAAGGAGCAGGTAGAAGATACAATATCTTATAATGTCCTGCCCCTTTCATACTCATCAATTTATAATCAATTAACTGTCAAAAAACCAAAACGATACAACTTGTGTCCACTTTACATGATATTTAAAGATAAACAATTACTGTATCTAAACACTATTTATATCATCAATTGCATTTATGGACTTTAAAACACTCGTCTTATAGAGCGTATTTTGCAATAAGTGCCTTTTTAGACAGAAGTCTGCAGAGATACTTTACTCTTGTGAGAACACATCTTGATAAAAAAAGTTTTTTTTTTTTTTTTTAAACGTGCTCTTTAAGCTGCCAGCAGCACTTTTCAAAAACTGGGAGGTGCATATGTTTTGTTGAAACACAATTTGATGACTTGTCTTCATTATATGCTGCAAAACCATCCTGTGTAGAATATGTCTCTGATCATACTGGGATGCCAGATAAACTGTTTTCTTCATTGATATAACTCCTATAAATCCTCTTCAGCAAACATACACTGCTGCTCAAATGACAAAAACAACTGTTTTAGTCCCAAGAGATATATGTTCAATATTATTTTTACATTAAATGTACTGTATTCACTAAGCTGTTTTCTCCTGGCACATATTTACTTGTTTTTGCAGCAACTGACAGGATGGGGAAAATATCAGCGATAGTGTCGTCTATTCAGGTGCGTCACCAACTAGGAGCTTTAAAATGACAGCATGAGTTACTGCCAGTGATGAGAGAGGACTCTTGATGAGTGATAGTCCATACATCCATCCATACGCACACGCTTGATCGGTTTCTTCCTTTTCGGGTCACGGGGGTCACTGGGAGACAGCCTGGACAGGTCTCCAGTCCATCACAGGGACACAGAGACAAATGAGACAAACAACCATTCGCTGTCTCTCACCTATAGGAACAAGTCAGAGCAGGGCTTTTCAACTGGTGGCCCACGGGCCAGACTTCAGTCCGGTCCACAATGAGTTCATTACAATATTTATATATTTTTTGCAGGGTGGGGGATTCTGGGTTTGGGTTCTGTTCATTGCATTCACGATTCAATGCAATAAAACAAACACATTTAAAAGGTAACAGATGATTGTAATACTTGGTTTATTTAAATAATGACTAATCGCTGGATGTTCGGCCCCTGAGCTGCTGGCTTTCAGTAACTGTGCCCCCCCGAGCAGTTTAGTCAAATAGCCCTGATTTAGAGTTACCAATCATCCTAACATGCATGTTTTTGATCTGTGAGAGGAAACCAGAGTACCTGGAGAAAACCCACACATGCATGGAGAGAACATGCAAACTGCACCCAGAAAGGCCCTCAGCAGGGATTTGATCCGGTGACTTTCTCGCTGAGATGCGGCAGCTCCACTAACAACGCCACCGTGCCACTCCAATAGACATTTTGGTATGTATGACAAGTGGTCAGATCCTTTACCTTTGCAGTAACCAGGTCTCCATCCAAACACATATAGAAGTTTGCGAGCTAAAGACTTTCTATAACGCCACCGAAATCAAATATGAGGATATAAATTGTAAAAAGAAACCATTTCAACCCTAAATGAGTGGTCTACAAATTCAAAATGAATATTAAGGGTGATTGAAGTTGCTATGTTGACATGATGTGGCTTTTCCACCAACCTTTCCCTGCTGCCTCTTTAAATACACTTACTGGTAACAAGGTGTGGAACCAGCGAATGCACAGTTTACAGAAACATCTGTGCACACGTAAAACAGTAAAACGAAATGAAGATGCAACTCCCGGCTGTGAGAGTGGATGACATGCCGGACAGGCAAAGACGTGCAAGCGTTCCTTCAAACTCTAGGTGTGACCATGAGTAACAAAGAAAGAGATTATCCCTCGCATGCAGTGGAGCGGCGGACGTTTCACAGTACTTTCTAAGGAAGGAGTGAACACGCTGTTAAGAAAATAAAAGGTTACACAAGTTCACCTGAGCACTAAACTGCTACGCCCTTAATGGTTCTGACAAAGTCAAAGATTCTTGGTGTCGCCGTTCGGCATGCAGGCCTGAACACCCAGGGTACGTAAAGATCACATTTATGTAATCATGCAAATGTGTGTAGTCCCAGCGTGAACGTACACATCACTCTGATAGTTTTCCCTTCCTTTGTCTTTCACTTTCAGCCTCCCCACCCACTCTTGGTCTCCCTCTCCGTCTTTCCCTCTCACTCATCTGGCTGGCTGTTGGAGAGAGCACACACTCAGCGTGGGTGAGAGTGTGAGAGTGCTAGAGTATATGGCTGCTAACACAAGACGCAGGGTGTGTGTGTGTGTGTACGTCTGCCTGTCTGCGTGGTGCTGTAGGTGGAGAGGCACAGCAGGGCGTGAAGGAGCGTTGTGATAACGACAGGCCATGCATTATACAACGTGCACATTGCATAAGAAAACGAGAATATTTAAGGTCCAGATATCGAGGGAGTATAAGTAATAATGTTTTCATGTGGGTGAACAAAGCTGAGCCTTTAGATACAAAGATGAGTGTTTGTGAAGAAATGTTCACAAACACGCTCATGTACTGTATGTGGTTCCTCTCGAGGAGTGCGTGGGTGTGAGTAAACTAAAGTGTATTTTGTGTTTGTAAGAAGGGGGCACGGATGTTTTCAGATTTCTCTCATTGCTATCTGCATATCAAAACAAGTATGTGGGAATGTTGGCGCTTCTTTATGAGCGTGTCTGCACTGCAGGCTCCCACTCATTATCACTTTTAGACTTCAGAGAGATCCACTTGAAAAAGGCCCGATTCTCCTTGGTGGTGGTGGTGGTGGTGGTGGTGGGGAAACGAGAAAACTCATTTTGATGATTTCTTTTCTGCTTGCGCTTGCGCAGATACAAGGAATTTTCCTCTTTGGACGGCACGGATTTCATCAGTGTCCCTGACGCACAAGGTCCTACAGGATCGGCTGTGTGGAGTCACAGACGTGAGGCGGCGCAGATACAGTGTGCTGCTGCCTCACTCCATGCATGAGTGTGCCCCTGTAAAAATAGACCTCTTAAAGGGCCAGCAGCCACTCACCCTTCTCCCACAAGAGGCCTGTACTTCTCAAGGGGGAAGACACAACAAACATTCTGGTGTTTCTCTTGATTGGACATGTTATACATTGATGTCTCCCCTCAAACATACAGAACCAGTTTTAACTCCTCAATTATGCTAACACCATTTAAGATGGCACATCTCCAATTAAGAGTATGATGCCAAGCCTTAGACCCGAACTAAATAAGCATCATAATATAAATATCTGAGATTTGAAATCCATAGAACTATTTAGCACATTTTTGACAAATACCGGTACTTAAGGAATTATTTGA
The DNA here is from genome assembly GCA_038048925.1 of Garcialebias charrua. Classification (NCBI taxonomy): domain Eukaryota; kingdom Metazoa; phylum Chordata; class Actinopteri; order Cyprinodontiformes; family Rivulidae; genus Garcialebias; species Garcialebias charrua. The sequence continues at coordinate 36,469 of JBBPBX010008333.1, read as the reverse complement.
CTCAATATTCAAAAATAAAATTCCCACAATTATGCCGTGTTCTGAAAATAGGCATTCGTAGAAGCAAAGTCAGGGAGACGAAAGACTTCCTGTAGACTCCAGCAGATCATCCTTATAATTGAAATTAAGTGAATTAAGCCAGCAGGGACACATGTTGTAAGTCTCTGAAAGACATGATAAACTGAGGACTGTTAAAGTCGCCTATATACAGCATATGGTTTACGGCTGGAGCAGAAATAGACTTACAGAAATCATAATTGTGCTTGCTGGTGTCAAGTGTCTCCATCAAGAATAGCAAATAAATAAATAAATTGGCTGGAAAATAGTGAGCATGGTCATTTCAGGGCCAGACACATTTTTACGTCTTTAAGGGAATAAAGCTGATTAAATACATAAAAGGCAGCATCAAGAAGTTTGTGTTTTCTCATGTTTCTTGTAAATATGAAGTTAGACCAGATGCTTGCAGCTGCATACTTGCAGTGGTGCGAAATCTTTCTAAGTCTTGTCCCGAACATCTGCACCTCTTACCCTCCTTCTCTCAAATCTCACCCTTTCCACATTTTTATGCCCCAAATGGACTTACCCCACCCTCGCCAATCGCATCCGCATCCTTCCCAATGTAAGCGGGCTCCTCGAGGGCCCCTGGCCATCTCTGGGCCAGGGCTATTTAAGCCCACTGCTCTAATTTTAAAAGCCCTGATCTGCCATCAGGCTGCAAGATAAACCACCTCTCTGTCTTTCTCACACATTCCCACTCTCTGATGTTGCCTGTTTGCACTCACACACACACATTCACAGACGTGCAAGAGTCTGTGCAACAACAAGTCATTCACACACTCAAAGAACTCCAGCATAATTTATTTCTATTGTAAGCCAACCGCTCCTCGTTTGAAGGCTTTGTGCCATACACTGTCCTGAAGCAATCTTCTCACAGCGTTCAGTCACTCTGTTTATCCTGTCAGTCAAAGTTGCCAACACACCTGTGTTCCTCTCTCCTTCACACACACACACACACACACACACACAGAGGAGAGAGTGTGGTCCCATACCTTGCCGGATGCCTCTGCGTAGCTCATATCGGAGAGTCCTCTCATTGGATCAGTCAGCAGCTGGCATGCAGGAAAATCCAGTTTTGACACTATGAGTCTCTTCCTTCTCTCTACTGCTCAGCCTTCCCTCCCTTCATCCTACTCCTTCCTCTCCTCCTTCTCACTCTCTAAACGCCTCTTTGCTCTCTCTCTTCCTCTCATGTATCTCCCTCTGAGCTCGCTCTGTTCCTCTCTTCAGCTCGCCTGATTTCTCCAACCCCTTCTTCTTCTTCTTCTTCCCCTCTTCCGTCCAACTACCTTTTATCTCCCTCGTACAACTTCAGTCTGCTTTCATCCCTCTTGGTGCTCTTCTCCCTGACACACCAGGACACCTGATAACTTTTTTCTTCACCCTGCCTAATATGCTCTGCGCCTCTCCCTGCCTTGCTGGGAGTGTATAATTAGATGGAGCTCAGTGGTAATACAGTCAGGCTCATTGTGGTAGCCTTAGCATTGCTGCTCGTGTTTGGCTGACAGCCCAGAGGCTTCACTCATTAACCTCCCTCGAGCTGCAGAGTGGATCGGCCCACAGCCTCGTGCCATTTGCTGCAGCACCTCAGCCTCTTTAGCCCGCCAGCCAATCACAGTCCTCATGGGAACGATGGGACAGGTGTGCTCGCCGGGCTCCGCAGGTAAGGGAGGCAAACACAATCAAAAAGTATTGTTGCACCAGCAGTGAATCAGTGCCGCGGCAGCTGGCCAAATCTGACACTGAGGTTTTCATCACAGTCATAAAACAACTCGGTTCTCTTTTTAGTCTAATCACTTGGTCATGATCTGTGTGCTGCGGAATCATGTGCTTCTCTTTGAGGCATGAAAAACCACAAAAGGACCACTCACACATCTTATTGTGAAATCACTCTGAGCTATGGGAATGTCCTGTGTAATGTAGCAGGAAGTCATGTGCTCTCTTAAGTTTACTTCATGCCCCAGTTCTCAGCACATATGACCTGATGTAAACTGCTGTAGGGGGGCTTCCTTCCAAACATCACATTCTGAAATACACACAGAATATGCATTTCTAACACAAGTGTGTCATTTTGATTCAAACTAACCACTCAACAGTCAGGTTTTTCCTCTAAACTAGTACTGTCGCAATAAACGATAAGTTAGTTAATCGCATGATAAATTAAAATTATCAACCTCATTTTCATTTATCGGCTTTATCGTTTCTTCATATCTCTCTTTCTACTGAAGACACTGGATGACAAAAAGCTCAACTCCGGTGATCTTCACTAACCGTGTTTTCATCAAGGTTTCTTGATGCGCATTTTGAAGTATCGCATCAGAAAAGGTGAATGGAAACGGCACGATTCGAATTAACTTCCTCTAATTCGCAAAAAAGTTGATACGCTCGCTTGAGGTGGTTTTTGGGTTTTTTGAAACAGAGCTGATGCGCAAAACGAGAGATGGAAACAGATTTGCCGACTCAGTTCTGACGTAGCGAACATTCACGTCATGTGACTGATCAGCTGTTTCCGCTGTAACATCGCTAAAACTAGTTGGCATGACAGAATAAATACAACTTGCCCGATAGCAACACATTCCTGAAATATTCTCTCCATTTTGCCGAGATGTGTGGTTCGGTTCCTGTTTTCAACCGCTACTTCCTGTTTACTGTAGACGTGCGTAAGCTGACGTCTGACGTAATGCCGCTTTGCGTGGCCTGGTGGATTCGCTTCAAGCCAGTTGATGGAAACACTTCTGATTCGCATTAATTTTTATTTACATTTTTGCAAATTTTCAAAAATTCGCTCAAAATTTGAATTGAAAATAGATGGAAACATGGCTACTGACTCCTCACTTTCTCTTTTCTCTTTAAAATCTGTTTTAACCGTCTAAAATCACGTTTTTGGATAATTAAAAGCAGCTAAGCTGAGAAGCTAAGCTACAAGCTAAGCTAACAGGCCGACCTCGGGAATAAACCTTCGTCTTGTCGAAGCTCCAAAATTCACGGATGAAACCAGTGCCTTCGTGTAAAAAGTTGTTTTTCTCTGCAAAAAGAAGCTGAGAACTTGTTTACTGATTTTTTAATTTAAAAGCTTTGTGTGAAAAATGCTACACAGCTCAAATCACACCGAGCGTCTGCCATTTTGAGAACTAAAAAGCAGGAAAGAGAGACAGCCCATGTCACGTCAAGGGGCCTCCCTCCTATTTTTCTTAAAGAGACACGCTGTTTGCTCCCTCACTATCCATCCTTCGGTTCAAACAGTCTTATACTGCCATCAGGTGGTCAAAAAATGTACTACACACACAACAAATTAACCAACATTTATTTTTACATTTGACAATAATTACTAATTATTGTCAAATTTCAAACAATATTATCGCAATAATTTCTGGGACAATTAATTGCCCAGCAAAATGTGTTATCGTAACAGGCCTAGTTTAAAAGCATCATATTTTCCACTAACAGAAAATAATTTGTTCCACCTCTTCACTGAATCTAAACTAAATCATGCAAAAGCAAAACACAGTTTCTCTGAGACATGTGAAGCAGTTGTCTAAACCTAACCATTCAAAACTTCAATTTGAGGAAATAAATATATTTTACTGGACTGTTGATGTATAAATGTTGTTTACCATTATCGATGTTAAAGACTCAGATGTTAAAATGTTGTTTATCAATGCCAGCTTGATTTCTATAGTGCAATAAACACAACAGACCAAAGCGCTTCACTTTTATTCAAACAAAAGTTAACATTAAACAGTAAAAAGCAAAAAGATGAGTCATTAAAAAATAAACAAGTAAAAGTTGAAATAAAAACAAAAAATACATTCAAGTCCAGAGTTACTGAAGCAAAACTGATTCTAAACAGATTTTATCATGTAACCCTGACAGAAAATATGTGACAAAAACATTTTTCACTTAAATAAAATGTCTTTTTTATCGCCTGCTGCTAGAAAAGCAAAAAGCAGAATATATTTTTGTTCTGATAAGTGTGTGCAACAATGCATGTGTCTGTCTGTTATCAAAATATCTGAACAACCCCAGATTTTATTGAAACCTTCAGGAAAACCAACTGAATCTTTATTTTAACTTTTAGTATTTAGCATTTAAAAAAATCTCTTTTACCTTCTTTTATTCTGGCTGTGTTTTTAATTTGCACTGATTTGTGTCCTGTTTTTATTTGTTTTATCTTGTAAAGCACCTTGGTCAATTCAAGGCATTGTTGGAAGGTGCTATAGAAATAAAGTTTATTATTATTATTATTTATTTTAATAATATTTGGAGTCTATAAAATACAAGATGGATGCTGCAGCTAAGGGACTTAAGGAAACACAAAACACTGTAGCTTAGTCCATTTTAAAGCTAATGAGTTAAAATTTGGTGTGGTAGTAGCTGAGAGTCACCACTATCCCTAATCTTTGGCATGATCTGTTGGCATTTACCCAGTCTGTTAGCAAAATATCTAATTAACCACTGGTTAGATGTACATACCTGTACATATAATGGGGTAGAGGCAGGGCAGCTGACTCGGTCTTCGGTCTTGGACTTCGATCCCCAGTCATTGCACATCTTGTGTCCTGTTTTTATTTGTTTTATCTTGTAAAGCACCTTGGTCAATTCAAGGCATTGTTGGAAGGTGCTATAGAAATAAAGTTTATTATTATTATTATTATTATTTATTTTAATAATATTTGGAGTCTATAAAATACAAGATGGATGCTGCAGCTAAGGGACTTAAGGAAACACAAAACACTGTAGCTTAGTCCATTTTAAAGCTAATGAGTTAAAATTTGGTGTGGTAGTAGCTGAGAGTCACCACTATCCCTAATCTTTGGCATGATCTGTTGGCATTTACCCAGTCTGTTAGCAAAATATCTAATTAACCACTGGTTAGATGTACATACCTGTACATATAATGGGGTAGAGGCAGGGCAGCTGACTCGGTCTTCGGTCTTGGACTTCGATCCCCGGTCATTGCACATCTCGTGGTGTCTCTGAGCAGGACATCTTATTCCCAGTTGCTCCCCAGGCATTTCCCACAGCTGCCCATTGCGCCACCTGGTGGTGGGTGGGTTAAAAGCAGAAAGCCACTTTTACCATTGTATGGGAACATACGATGATGACAAAACATACACATTATTATTGTTAAATGCAATTGATTAACCTTTGGAGTTAACCCAATCCAAGATGGCTTCCACAGCTAATCAATCTCAGCAAACACAAAAATAGCTTTACCTCAACCATTTTCACAAATACTGTGCTATATTCTGATGTGGTAGTAGCTGAGTCATTCCCAACACATGCTGTGAGCACTAACAGATCAGATCCAGATTAACACCATTAAGATTTGGTGAAAATAGCTATAGCTCAGTCATTTCACAACTTATGATGATCTTAGTTTCAAACACTGTCATAAAAAGCAGATGATATAGATAGTTACTTTATTAATCCCAGGGGGAAATTCAAAGCATCCAGTAGCATGTTCTAATTATACAGAAAAAAACCCCACATGACATAATCAAAAACAGAAGCAAATTACACAAATACAACATTCATGATGATTAACCTATATATAGGCTACACAGTATAC
>JBBPBX010008333.1:0-28382 GCA_038048925.1 Garcialebias charrua | reverse complement strand
TATATATATATATATATATATATATATATATATATATATATATATATATATATATATATACAGGTAACCCCCGACCTACGACCCCATCGACCTGCGAACCACGGGACTTACGAACATATCATATTTAATAAAAATATGAATTAAAAAAAAAAAAAAAAATATTTTTTTTTTTTTTTTTTTTTTGTGTTTAAATGTTCTTAATTTCATGTGTACATCACTTTGTTGCAGCTCTGGTTGTTTTAAAGGCTTTATAAATAATAATTATGATAAAAAAGATCATTTCTGATCATTTTTGAGCAATTTTTGAGCAATTTTGGGAAACAGGAAGTAGGTCTTCAGTTTACACGGTCACAAATTAATGTAGAACACCGGACGCTATTTAAGGTTCAGTCACTGGGGTCTCCGGTCACAAATTAATGTAGAACACCGGACCGGACGCCATCTTAGGTTAGCTGCCGAGAGCTGGACGAAGACTGGTGACCAGGATGGCTTCATATGGATTAATTACTAGCTGGAAACGTCTCTGTGAACTTTGTGGATGTCTCAGGCAGGAGCGGATTTATCGCCGATCGTGCCAGGCCGCCGTGCGAACACCTCCGGCCGGCCTGGCTACACCTCCGGCCTGGCTAGCTCCAGAGCTAACACTGGAGCTAACACGGGAGCCGGCCTTTTGAACACTGGTGACCAGGATCGCATCATGTGGATTAATTACTAGCTGGAATAGCTCTGTGGACGTCTCAGGCTGGAGCAGCGGCTGGAGCAGCAGAAGCTGCAGATTGATCGCGCCGCCGCTCCAACACTAGCTCATGGCTTGGCTAGCAGAAGCTAGCCAGCTAGCTAACACAGGCCTGGAGCAGCTGCGGTGGCGCGCTGCTCGGCCCGACAACAATCAACGCATGGCAACCTAAGATGTCGGCTTTGACCATCTCAAAGTAAGAAAATATATTTTTATTTATTCTGTAAATGTGAATAGCAATGTTTAACATTACAGTACACTACTTTACATGCTTAAATGTGTGCGCGCGCTCCGTTAGCATGATAAATAAAGGTTGAATGAATGAATGAATGAATAATTTTTTTTTTTAAATATAATTTTCACCCCCTACCTACGAACGGATCGAGCTGCGAACCGTTCTCAGGTCCCGATCTCGTTCGTAACACGGGGGTTCCCTGTATATATATATATATATATATATATATATATATATATATATATATACACATATACTGCACATACATACACATCCAAGCATACATATGCATATACATGTACAGTATATGCATATGTACATGTCAATGTTTATACATACACATTTAAAAGTGTCCTTATGCATTCCTTCAAGGAAACTAGGCCTTCAATCATAAATATTAATGGCAATGGTTTTGTCAAACTTTTGCACAGCTCTCAACACAACCTTTAAATATCCAATAATAAGATTTTCAGACATACAGTATATAGATAAATATATATACATATGCTCACAGAGGTGTATTTGTGTCCTCACTGATAAAGAGCTGGATATTTCAACAAAGGTCTCTGGTGAGTTCGTGTCGAGCCAGCGTTCTCGTCTGAAATTTTCTGTTTGACTGGAGCTCAGGTGTGGGAGGGAGACTGTGATCAAACAAGCAGAGAAGAGTGGGAGGGGGTGACTACAGCATTAATCGAGAGATCACATGTCGCGCGCGAGTCTTTCTGCATGTGTTCATATTCGTGCATGTCTCCTTTGCTCTTGTGATCATTAGGCACCGTGCCGCCAAAACGTCTTTAGTATCGTTTCCCCTCTCCTTCTCTCGCTCTCCCATTCTCACTTCTGCATTCTCACTACAACATCCTTTAAAGACGCATGTAAATAGAAGTGGGAAAAACATTACGCTTATCGCTGAGTAAACACTCAGAGAAAATGAAGTTTATGCAAAAAAAAAAGAAGAAAAAAGAAACAACCCCATTTTCATTTGATCTTTGAATTATGCATCGTAAATCTGTTCCTTCAGCTCACCGATGCTTAATCAGACTCGCAGCCATGACAAATCAGTTAACCAGCACAGAAACGTGTACCGTGGTCATCGCTGAATCTAATTACGGTGCCAGATTTTGGAACTTCTCAGCTGAGCTGGTGAACAATAATGATAAAATAAAAAGGTATGGACCATCAAAATATGATGCAAGTGTTTAAAAGTGATCACACCTAAACAGGCAAAGCCCAGATGTGGGTGTGCTCTGCAGTTAAACTCAGCCTGACAACTTGATAAAACACAGCAGGTGCGTCAGCACCAAAACATGACCCCGTCGACCCTGAAATGAAGGGTCTTCAGGAAATTTAGCAGGGCACCATACTCCTGTTTCTGTGTGCAGGCCCAAAGAGCCAAACAAGATGCCTGCATTTATAAACCCACGGCAGTACGTCATGCTAAAGATGGAGAAAACATTGACTGTATGTTGTTGTAACAAACTGAATGAAACCAAGCTCATCTCATGGCAGTGACACATAAACCTGTGATTCACTGACAATTTCACAACTGTGTGTGTGGGTTACACATGTTCTGTATTCTTTATGCCTGTGTGTGCTTGGATGATCACTCCATGTGTGTGTGTGAGTGTGTGTGTGACTCACCCCGTGTCAGTTACTCCTCTACTAAAGTGTCCTTTCCTTTTTTACTTCACACCTCTCCGCTTTTGCTATTTTAGGGCCACGTTAGCAGAACTAGTAGTATCTAGAGGATCACACAACGCTCACACTCAGAACAACATGAAAACCCACTGGGAGTGTTTTGGAAGAGTCAGAGGAGCATCCTTTTATGGCTCACTTCCGTAGAGCTCACAGAAATACCCTTTGTTACTCGCAAAGTGAAAAAATATCATATTGTATAAGACAGTGAGAGGACCTGACCACGAAAATGCACCAACAGTAGCCCCCTCTTACAATGGATACACACACACATTCCTTGACACTCACACATACACACAATGATGTCCTCATAGTGTCCTGCAGGCAGGCACAGGCAGAGGAGGAGCGGGATACAGAAACTGGAGCTGAGGCAGAGTGCTGACTCAGGGAACAAACCAGTCAGAGAGAAAGTGTGTATCTGTGTGTGTGAGAGGAGGACATTGTGCTACGTGGAGGCCTCTCGGCATGTGTGTGTGTAGAAAACCAGAATGTACCGACCACCACTCTGCTCACTTTGAAATATTGTACCCACCACATTGAGGTCAAGACAAAAGCTGCCTGCTCTGCAAGACACGTAAACCATAAAAACTCCCAAGTTTTGTTCTTGTTACTCCATTGAGAAAAAAAGAAGTAAAAAGAAGAAGAAGTCTGCTTTTGTTTTTGTCCTTTTAGTTACACTATAACACTCCTTGTTTGGTCCTCAGAGCAAAAACTGTACAATTTTATTCATCCCTATTTGCATTAAAGTATTCTTGCACCTGCATCATCATCAAGTACTCCAGTTTTGTTCTGTGGTCCAGAGACGTGGAGGATGAATCACTTGTCCTTCGTTGTTGATTTGTTTTAGCTTGGCAGTTAATTCAATAAATCCTCCTTTTACATCCCGTCTCACCCTGTTTTTGCATCTTTAATGTGTCAAAAGTTAACTTGTTTTCCCCTGAATGTGAACAAAGGCTGAATGTATTCATTACAGACACATTTCCCAGGTCCAGTCCTTCCTTGTTCAACACTATTTGTTTGTATTGCACATTGAATGGTCCTCCTGAAAAGATCTTTTGAGCTTTTCCAAAACTTTGCAACTTGACTGTGTTCAAAGTGAATGAAAAACACCACTCGATGTGCTTTTAGCTGTACAAAGAGCTCAACAGCTAGATGGTTGGCTTATATCACAGATTCCCCACAGGCTTCTGTTGCCTCATGTATACCAGGATCTTTGACAACTTTCTGTCTGTTTACCTGGAGTTTAATTTTACAGCAGTGCTCCTAAAACATGGAATATTTTTAATGTCAGATGCAAGGCTTGTTTGAAATTTGTCTTTTCAGCACCCCCTAATATCCAGTATGACATACAGTAGCTGTATGCTGTGTAATTATATCTTACTGTCTACTTTTCTGTGTCATTTATTTACAGTACGTTAGTTATCACTGTGAAGGTAAGATGATGTCTTTTCCCTTGTCAGTGTGCGTTCTGTTTGTTGGTTTGTTTGTATTACCCTGATGCATGCTCAATAATCCAGGTAGAAAAATCTAAAAAAAAGCTAAGTCTGGTCCTCTGGACATTCGGGGGAAAAAAAAGTAGAAACGTTTCGTCTTTCGTCTGAAAGACTTCTTCAGTCTGAGCTGCTGTATTCAGCTCAGTCTTATAAATAGCACCTTCTCACAGTGGATCAACCAGTTTGTTGCTGACAGCCGAAACCAGCTGCTCACATGCTCAAGGAGGACCATTGGCCTAACCTTGACCATTGGCCGGGCCCAGCCGGTCGAAGCAGATGGCCGCTTGTCCTGAGTCTGGTTCGGTTAAAGGATTCTTCCTCATGAGGGAGTTTTTCCTTTCCACTGTTGCCTCTGTGCTTGCTTAGGATCAGACTGCGACGAAGTGTGGACTCAAAGCAGTCTGCTGGCTCCCTAGATAAATAACGTTATTAATTGACTGGATACAGTATATGTGAATGTTTCTGTGCAGTGCCCTGAGATGACTTCTGTTGTGATTTGTTGCTATAGTCCCTCGTTTATCGCAGGGGTTATGTTCTGGAACCCACATCCCCCGCAATAAGTGAAAAACTACCAAGTAGGGACGTTATATTTATTTTAGTATTTTTATATATTTTACGGTTTAGAAACCCTTCCCGCACTCTTGCAATGTTCTAAACTCTTAAACCTATGTCATTTTAACAACATACTTGTATGTACTGTGCAGTACTGCAAAATTTTACTCACCAGCTCTGCAGAAACAGCGACTGGGTTCCAGTCCAGCAGACCTACCCTGCTGGTTCTGGTCAGCTCTCTGCAGTCCTTGAGCACCAAAACACGTTTGGAGGGAACCGGACCTTCGAATGGCCAGTGTGGTCCAGATCGAGCCCAAATCCAGATGAAAAAAGTCCTGATGGGCTCCAGAGAGAATGCCAGACATCTGGGTGGTGCCTCCCCGCTCGTCATGCCTTGTGGGCTGGCGGGCAGCACTCAGATTCACCAATGAGTCTGGAGGTCCGGTTCTGGTCCAGTTCCCGGTCGGTTCCATGTGGCTTTCTGCATCCGCTGGGCGCCAAAGTCACTGTGTGAATAAGGACCAAATTTTTCAGATCGGATATAAACTTTCCCTCCATTTCAGCAGAAGGCAACGGGCTTCTGGGTGGGGCACTGTTGGCTTCTGGGAAATGTGGTCATTTTGAGTGGTGATACAGTGTAGGCTTATTGAGCGAAAACTACAAAATGGCGGCACCTGTCCGAACTATTTTTTTCGTTAACTTTTACTGTACAGTATCCCAGTGTCCCAATCATGTGAATAAAATTAAAGTTGACAATCGTGTGTCGTGTAAAAAATTTTTTTCTCGTGTACAATCTTAATTTGAAAAACTGCGAAAGAGCGAGTCCGTGAAAATCAAACCGTGACGTAGCAAGGGACAACTTTAAATAAACTGAATGAACAGAATACAAAATGAACACTAGCAAACACAAAAATGGCTACAACGTATATAATTTTACAAATATTCAGCTAAAACTTGTTGTTAGTAGCAGAGAGTCATCCCCAACACCTACTCTGACACATCTGTCAATATTACATGAGATCATGCATAACCTGTTTTACAAAGTTAGAGATAACTGCTACATCTCTGTCATTTCTCATCCTAAATGGTCTTACTTTAAACCTCAGGGCTGAAATGTGGCGGGTGACATGCACTCGTTCTTAATCCTGATCTCAATGCTGAGCCTGCTTTGTTTCTTCCTCTTCTCTATTTTTATTTCAACACAAATTTCCTGCCACCGCCGGTACTGGCCCGAGCTGTAGACAAATTTGGTCAATTTGGAGGGATACAATTTCTATTGTTGTGTAATTATAAGGTAAACAAAATTCCTTTAAAACTTTCAAACTTCCACAAGCAAGCTCTTTTAGCATGGCTTCTGATATACAAACACAATTTTTCACCTCAACGCTACTATATATGGAATAATTGTAATATTTTAGTCAAAAATAAGAGTCTTTTTCTGAAGACATGGTTTGAAAACAACATCATTTTAGTAAAACAGTTGATGACACCAGATGACAATTTAATGACATATAATCAAAGGTGGGCACCGCTAATTAAAAAATTAGTTCCACAATTTCTAAAACGCGTATTAATTTTTTTAGGTCCACAATTTCAAATGCACAAAGGCCTTATCAAAATTAGGGGAAGCTAATCTAATCCGCTATTTATATTCAACAATTTGTAGCCGGCAGCGTTATGCAATATCTGCACCACACTGCCAACTACAGGCGTATAAACTAATATACACCTCACCTTACCCTACCTTTTAACAGCGATTCGCTCCGGGTGTCATCTATTAAAATACAACTTTCACTCAGGGTCCAAAATTTTAAAAGTTGTTTAATGTGTGGAATGCTTTTCGACTGCTTCTTTGTCCTTTTTTTGTTTGTTTATTGTAGATTTTTCATTAAAAATGCATCGATAAACTTATTTTTAACTGTTTTCTGGAAAACTGAAGTGCCCTGCAATGCATTATGGGTATACAGATGACGAAAGCAATGCAAGGAGGAACCAAAACTTCACATACTGTGTTGCTCCATTTGACCACTAGATGTCTGTCTTTATCAGCATAAGATAAGAGCTTTAAATAATTTATCTTCATTCATTCAACCAACCTCTTATTTTTTTATTTAATTTTGAACTCATTGGTTTGGAAGGAAGCTCAAGCTGACATATTTTTATTTTATTTTTTAAATAATTTCTGCCTCTGACTCCAATCATTTATGATGTTCAAAAAAGCTTTCAGTGTGTAACTTTTATAAATTTGGTATAGTATGTAGCATTTTTATTTGTTTCCATTCATTCACCGATTTATTGTACCGGTTTTTATATTTTCTGTCCTGTTAAGCACCTTGGTCAATGCAAGGCATTGTAGGAAGGTGCTATACAAATAAAGTTTATTGTTTATTATTTAATGATTTATTTTTAAGCCACAAAATGAAAAAGCTGTGAATTTGTGCTTGTTAATTTCTGTGCACATGTCATGTGCATGCATGAAAACCTTGATTTTCTTTGGAAAGAAATAAAGAAGAAATAAAAAAACATTTCCAGACACTATTTTACTGTATTACTGAAAAAACACATCTACTCAAAAATTGTGGTGGCCATGAGTAAATAAACACAATGTGATTAAACAAATATATAAAAATATAAAAAGTATATACACAACAAAATGCCTATAAAACATAAGCTGGTGAAAATTCTCAGTCGTCCAGGACATGATAAAATCAAAAAAGGCGTTCAATACAAGATCAACTGGACTTTATTTGTTGCAGAAAACGTTCAGAATGGCAGCTGTGAGACTGAAGTTTTATGCGTTTTATTAGTATAAAACTTCTTCTCAGTCTCACAGCTGCCATTCTGGATTGAAAAAGCCTTTTGGATAAAGGGTGAAACGTTTTCTGCAACAAATAAAGTCCAGTTGATCTTGTATTGAACGCCTTTTTTGATTATAAAACATGAGAAATAGAAAAAAAAATGTTTTTAGTCACTTAGTGTAACAGTTTTATTCCCTGCCCTTCCTCAACTTCAGGCTACTCTGACTGTTCTTCTGTGCTCATCTCCTCCATGTGATGCTGGTTGCCTCTCATAAAAATCAACACTTCAAAATTGGTGTCAGACAAGCTGGCTCTCTTGGCCCTCAAAATGTCCTTTCCCATCGAGAACAGGCGTTCAACTGCTGCACTGGAGGGGATGGGTGTGTTATATTTGGTGAACAGATCGATGAGTACCTGCTCACCCAAAAAGGCAGCATCGGTCAACACCACGTTTAAATCTCAAATACACGGGTGTGTCGCCACGGCATTTATACATGATGAAAGTAACCCAAATACATAAAACTAACGACTCGCCGTCGAATGGTCGACACAAAACGCACAATAAAATCCTTCGGCCACGTTAATTTGGCTTGAAACAGCTGGGTTTTCTAAGGATTTCCATTAGTAACCCACAACCAACCGGCAGACACAGTTAGCGTCTATAGGTACTCAACAGATTTAATGAAAAGTAATAAAAATACATGAAAATAACGACTCACCGTCGCGTGGTATACACAGAACACAAAATAGAATCCTCCGGCCGCGTTAATTTGGCTTGAAACAGCTGGGTTTTCTAAGGATTTGTCCAAGTACCCAGCACAAACAGCTAGCCACGGAATTAGCCTCTGAGTTCACCTCTAACCCGGAAGCTGTCGAGATGGAATAGTCCATTTTTAGTAGGGGGATAATGAAATCAACCGTTTTTTAAATTGCTTATTTAATGATTGTTTTCATCGTAACTATAATTATTTTTATGTTAAATGTAGATTAACAAGCAGGATCAATGTTAGGAATTAGGTGACTGGCCGGGGCGCGGCGGGGCCGGGGCCTCATGCTGATGGGATCCCCAGGCATTTACCTACATGGTAGATCCCCCCCTCTGCTCCCTCCCCCCTCCAACCCTCCCTCCCCCCTCCAACCCTTCCTCCTCTCTGCTGTTTACGGTGGGGAAAAAGGTAAAACAAGCAGCATTATGAGCTTGTAAATAAGTTTATTGGTTTTTACTGATAGATAATTAGTTATTAGCGGTACTGCATTTTAAATAAAAATAGCAGAAATCCGCTTATGAATTATAAAAGTTAGTCAATTCACAAAAATGCTGACAAAAAGTTTAGGTCCACTGTAAGCGGAATAGCGATTTAGCGCTCCCTAGCGTTCATTCGCCCACCTTTGCATATAATGAATTTGTTACATATAATCTAACTGTATCACATGCAGAGTTTAACATGGTTATAAAAGCCATTCCAAGTGGTGCAAAAATGTTATGTAGAGGATCTTCCAATCAAAGATTGGTTTCTCTACCAAAACTTAGTGACACCCTCTGTGGAAAGTTGTGTTTTTCTTCTTCGTGTAAAAACAACAAAGCTATACGGTTACTTTTTCAAAGTGAAATTGCTACAAAACCATATGTCATTTCTTACTGGAAGCAATTTGTTAGTAATGCTAACTGGAAAAGGATTTGGAGTTTACCACACAAATTTTTTGTTACAAATAAAATTAAAGAAATCTCCTTCAAAATTATTCATAAGTTTTACCCTGTAAAGCATTTTTTAAGCAGATATAAAAAAGATATTGATACACAATGTTCATTCTGTACCTCTGCCCCTGAAACTGTACCACATCTCTTTTGGTATTGCTCATTTACTAAGATTTTCTGGAAGGACTTGACCCATTTCATAACAACTCACCTATGTAAACATTATCAACTGCTTTATGAACACATTATCCTGGGTTTCTTTGCAAATGACAATGAACATGAAAAAGAAGTCTTTATTATTAACTTACTCTTAATTTTTGCTAAGTACTACATACATAAATGTAAATTCTCAAGGAAAAGGCCGATTTTTTGTGTGTTTTTTAAGGACTTTGAAACTTATATAAAAGACATTGAACACTGTGCAAACAGTAAGGCTGTTAGAACATTGTCAGCATGGTCACAATGTAAAAATAATACATAATTGTGTATGCTGATAGTACGACTGTACTGTATATATTTTTTTTTCTATTTTTTTTTCCCCCTGGTAACTTGTCTCATCTTATTTCATTGTATGCCTTATTATGCTGTTATTTCTTGTTGTGTTTGTTATATTTGCATTCATTCAATAATAAAAAATAAACAAAAAACAGAGGCTCCAAAACACATGTTCAGCTAAACTACGAAATACGAGCCGAGATATAATAAACCAGTACTGTTCAATTTCCAGCAGCGTACAAACTGGCACACGTTTTGAACGTGCGGCACACCGAGCTCTGGCTGGGTACTCAAGTGATGCATCTGTGCTCTAAAAACAGGAGGAGCAAGTCAGCAACATCCAGGTGGTTTTGGTTTACCCTCACATTTAGTTCCTCTCATCGCTCCTTTATCTTTCTCACTTTCCTCCCACTGTCTCCTTCCTCTTCGTCCCCTTGTTGTCTCACTTTGCCTGCTCTTCCTCATTGTTTGTCCTCTCTCTTTGGCTAAAAATACTTGCTGCCCTGTCACTATAACAGATCACCTCAGAGGAAATTTGCTGCCAGAATCAGACGGTGTTTGAAACAGTGGCAGCACCATCTGCTCCACACATGCAAACACACATGTCACAAGCCTTGGATCATGATACTGTCCGCGGATTATTAGTGTGTGCCCATGTAAAAAGACTGTGTGTGTGAGAGACAGACAAACAGCTGCTGTAATCTTACGAGGCTGACTGAGCTGCTGTAGGGTTGACAATGAAGCTGTGGTCGTTTCTTTGGGTCACAGCAGTGGGAGAACAGGAATAACAAATAATGTCTCACTTTCGCACGCAGACAAGCTGCACCTGTGCTCTGCTGTTCAAAGTGGCAGGAATATAAATGTGTGAGAGAACGTCTGGGTGGAGTGATGCAGACAATGAAAATATGTGTGAGCAAATGTCCACAAGGGTACGTGTGAAAATGTTTGTTTTTTTTAATGCAAGGAGAGATAGAGATGAGAGAGAAAGGGAGAGTGTGAAGAAGAGCGAGGTTGACGGGCCACGCTTGAGACTCGTAAGAAAATTAAATAAACAACAACTTCTCACTCCTGCTTTCACACTTGATGTGCAACTCAGCCAAGTCTGACGGAGACGGCACAAGGTATCACTGTTCGGGGCTCGGGAACATTTTCCTTCTTGTTTCCTGTTCCCATGGCAACTGTGTGGCGACCTGTGGTGACCCCTGAGGACTGGAGGTGGAAGGAGGTGAAGTTGTCATATTGCGCGCGTCCGTGCACGAATCATGTCACATTTTCATGCTGAAGTTGTTGATTAAGATGCTATAGGTTCTGCATGAGTCAAGGGTGGAGTTTATTTTTACTATTCATGTATATGTTGTGACTGGTGCATGCAATATTAGCAATAACTCCTCCTTAATTGTACTTATTTCCTCCCCTCCCCATGTCTCCTGCTCTTTCCATGAAAAAGCTCTGCTACCTGTACTGCAACCGGGCCGTGCTGTCTCATTATCAAAGTGACATTTATGCAGTCCTGCAGAGCCATCTGGATGCGTCCCACACACATGTGAGAGAAACCAGCCTGGGTCTGGATCTGACTCACATCAAACAGCCTCTCTGCCCACACACACACACACACACACACACACATGCACGAGCGCTAGGACACAAACACCAAATACAGACGGCACAAACAGAGTGGTTTCCAGGAGTTAATATCTGACATTTAACAAGTAGAGAGGTGATGGAGAGAGAAGCTTCACACTTGAGACTTTCCAATCACAACAGTGGAGCCTCTTTGAAAACAGCTGTATGTAAAAACCATGGACAGCCATGGAGCAAACACAAAAACATAAGAGTAGTGGCATCTCCGTTTTAATGTAATTCCAAATTTGCACAATGCATGATTGCATTTATCCGGATACAATTCTATGGGACAGCCCCACAATAAATATAAATGTCTATTTGTGACAGGTTGAGGTTATGAAACTGTTATGGCTAAATGGCACTGATGAAAATAAACATCGACTGAAGGTGATAGGTTGTTTGACTGGCCAGGAAAGTCCCACACATTTAATATGCAGTCAAATTCATCTTAATAGTCTCAACAAGATTGAAGTATTTAATGTGAGAAATAAGATTGATTCAAGCAAAACTTTGGTCAGAAAATGTTGAAGATGTTAATAAAAAATGTTTAGAAAAAGGAGAAAAAGACAAGAATATTTCCACCCAATATACAATGCTTGTGTTATTTATAATTCCTAGAATCTCAACACTTTGTGTCCCAGAAAATCTGTGTCTGGTCTGTGTAACGTATATAGTGCATTGCAGAAACAGAGGACAAACAGAAGGCCTGTGTGACTCACACACAGAAGA
The DNA here is from genome assembly GCA_038048925.1 of Garcialebias charrua. NCBI lineage: Eukaryota > Metazoa > Chordata > Actinopteri > Cyprinodontiformes > Rivulidae > Garcialebias > Garcialebias charrua. The sequence continues at coordinate 16,330 of JBBPBX010008333.1, read as the reverse complement.
GACCGAGGCCTATGTTGTTTCTTAAATGCTACATCTCAACCAATTTTCCTAGTTTCGAAGCAGGCTGTAACCTACTGAGAGGATGCTATGACTGTTGCTCAACATTTGTGAAAAGCCCGAAGGCAGTTTCGCTATGACTCTGATAGTGCAGTGAGCTATAGGAAAGCACAAGTGCACACACAAGTGAGCCAAAAAACTTTGAGCCATTGCCAGATGAATGCTACTGGTGTGGTGTAAAAGGTGCACAGACACTGGTTTGGTTACCGTATTTTCTGGTGTATAGGTCACACCTTTTAATGTTTTTTTTTTTTTCAAGGCCTGCGACCTATACACCAGTGCGACCTATATATGGCTTGTTATCACTTTCGGCGAAACAAATTTTTAAATCCAGCTCATTTCACAATTACGTTCATTTATTAAGGAAAAGTTCAGCTCAGACATATATTTGCTATAATTTTTATCAAACAAATAATTGTTTTTAAGTGTTAATCTTCTTAAAAGCCTTGCTGTGCGCTCCTGTGGCAGACATTTGCAGCAGAGCTAAACGTAGGTGCGACCTATACACCAGTGCGACCTATCTAGGGATTTTTCCAATCTATTGGTGATAATTGGACAATGCGACCTATACACTGGTGCGACCTATACACCAGAAAATACTGTAAGTCTTTCACCACAGAACTGCCAGCCCTCAGAGTCCAATATCTGAGGAGCTCTGTATCTGCAGGTTACAGGATGCCACTGTGATGTTCAATATACTAAAGCTCTGCTGCATGCAAGTTAGGCCTCATTCTGCCTCCTTTGTCCATTCGTCTCCTTCCCCCCTACCTTATCTCATTTATAATTGATTGCTCCCACTGTACCAACTTAATTTGCTGCCTGTGAATAATGAATGAGATACAGAGAGGATATGTTTTTTTCCTCTTTGCTGGTTTGATACCTGACTAGCTGTTAACAGTTTATCTGTAAGGAAGTTCCCCACAAAGGCCAAAACTATATGCTGCCAAGAAAGCCATTCTGCCTCAGGGGCAACAACAATAAACAGGTTACAGTGTGAAGAATGTAAATTAATCCAACAAACAGCATCATCCAAAACCAATAGGAACACGAAATGTGCAACTTTTTTTAAAACTTGACTGAAACGTAGCTCGTGAAACAATGGGGTTGCTGTAAATGAATCTCATAAGATGTAAATGCATAACTCCCATAGCAAGCTCACAGTCTTCACACATTTAAACACCACATTTTGGACATGCTCAAATGCCCACAATCCCTGAGACAAAGTGTTCTTTGGCACAGCGAGATGAGCTCTTTTGAGGTGTGCGCCATGCGATGCTCACCTCCTCTACACAGCTCAATGGACTTTGAAACTACGTCCAACTCACACACTCACACTCAGCCGGGATTATTAATAGCGTATTTCAGTTCCACGACGAGCCAGAGTTTTCAAGTTAAGCAATCTGGAACTCCAGTGGCCAAAGTTCACATTATTAAAGTGACGTCAACCAGATCAAAATACTGGAAGAGCTGACACAGAGCCGTCTATACCCACCCAGGCGGATGCCCAGCACCCATATCCTCACTCATGGGGGGGCAAAATGCACTTGCTGACACACACGTGCACAAAAACAGAGCCACATTACCACCAGTGTGCTGACAGAGAACGTTTTGGTGGACAGAAGGGGCTCGGTGTGGGCATCAGATGACACGGCAGCTGCTCGACTTCAAGCAACCTGATGGAGAGATTGCATGTTGGTTCTTGGAAGAGCAGCGATGATGACCGTGATGATGGCATCAAGATGATGAGGATGTGGAGGACAGAACTGGAGAGATCGTTAAAAGAGGGGATGAGTCTACCTTCAAGTCCATGGTAAGAGGACTGGTAATGTTTCAATAAAACTAAAGGTTTTTATCTCTCGGTCCTCTCTTTGCCTGTCTGTCCCTTTGTCTGGTCCCGCATGTTAAAAAGAGAACTGATCGTTTGTCTGAACAGCCGAATTAAAACGAGTTTTAATTCAGCAGCAGTGAATACAAAGAGTTCTGAAGAGCGATGGATGAAGGTTTGTGAGAGAAAGGACTGACAACACAAGAGAGAAAGAGCGCGTGAGACATTACGGTAGGAAGCTGCATGGGAGAACGCAACAGGGACGGAGGGAGAATAGACGAGCATGAAGAGTGTGCGAGAGAGATAAATAGAGACGGAGCGAGCAGGAGGAGTGGGAGAGTATAAACAGCAGTGGGTTCACTGGGTTCAGTTTGCTGTAGAGAAGCTGAAAGACTGGGCGTCAAAACTCAAAGACTGGGGAGCTGCACAGTGGTGTGACGCACACACTCATCTATACGTTCACACGCACGTGAACATGCATGTAGACGAGTGCTCTGCCATTATATTTATGCAAATTACAGTTCATCTTCAAACATGAACAATTATGCACACCGGCCTCCGGGAGATAATATGACCCAGAAATCGTTTTTAAAAAGTGACACGTTGACAACTTTTTCATGCTAAATTTAAACAAATCTGACAGTTTTCTAAAGGTGGGAGTGGGGGACAAAATACAGCAATCCTTTACATTATGAAATCATCCAACATATTTTTTGGGGGCAGTTAGCTCTTTTATACTGCAATCAAATACTGAGTGGCTGTCATTGTATATCAGCGCTAACGAGTCAAAATGGTGCTGTCAGTCACTCAGTTCAGGTGGTTGTTTTCTCCACATGAGTCACAAGATCTCATTTAGACGCAGAAAAACACTGCACAGCTTTGCAAAACTGGCATCACACATCAACACCATGTTAGCCCAAAACTAACCCCCAAACATTCACAGCTTTACAGAGACATTTACATCATTACACTAGCAATAAAACTAGGGACGCATGATAGTAGATTTTTGGCTGATATCCGATACGCCAACGTGTTAAAACTTATTTGGTCGATAACCGATACCAATACCGATATTTTTTCCCTAGACCTACTTACAGAGTCTACTGTACATATTTTTCTCTGCTGTGGAATTAAAATACTACATTATTCTACATGGTCTTTGTCAGTTTGACCTGCTACCAAATGCAGATGCCAAAAAGGGGGATGAAAATGATGAAACACTTCAACTTGGATTATGTTTGAGCTCAAATTTATTCATGATATTTACTCTCTCTAACACAATGACAACACTCGAACAGAGCAAATTTGTACATTTTCACAAATCTAAACTCAACTCGTTCACAAGCGACAAGTGAAAAGTGCATAAATACTGTAGTAGTGCATTTATAGATATACTTGACAGTTTTTAAATTAAAAATGAACTTAAAACAGAAGCACCCTGATGCATGCTCAATAATCCAGGTAGAAAAATCTAAAAAAGCTAAGTCTGGTCCTCTGGACATTCAAAAAAACAAAACACTGTGAGAGGGTGCTATTTATAAGACTGAGCTGAACACAGCACCTCAGACTGAGGAAGTCTTTCGGACGAAAGACGAAACGTTTCTACAATTTTTTTTGCTTTGTTTTGTTTTGTTTTTTTGAATGTCCAGAGGACCAGACTTAGCTTTTTTAGATTAAAACAGAAGCGTTTTATATCAGTGAGTTATTTTGATTGAATGACTGATGTTCAATATTAAACTTTATCGCTAATATTGGCCGATACTGATACCATGCCGATAATACCCTCTGCCCGCCTCTCCACCATGGGGAGCAGGGCCTTCACCTGCTCTGCCCCTCACCTCTGGAACGCCCTACCGCCAGACCTTCGCAACACCACCTCCCTTTCTCTGTTCAAGACAGCCCTGAAAACCCATCTCTTTAGACTAGCTTATCACTAACTTTACTAAATGTGTTTTTATTATTTTGCATTTTATAATCTTCATGTATTTTTATATTTCAATTTGTCACTGATAATGTTTGCACTGTATTGGTTTGTTAAGTGTCCTTGGGTGTCCTGAAAGGCGCTTTTAAATAAAATGATGATTATTATTATTAATATCATACATCCGTAAATAAAACAGTTATTGTTTGATGTTAAATTAATTAATTGTCCTCACTTTTTCACTTTATATTATTGGGCAGAACACACGAGTGAGGTTTGAACAACAATGAGCTCACAACCATCAGGAAGTTTTCATGACATCAGATATCTTTCAGATGCCCTGCCGGCTAGGACAAACAGAATATACAGTAGTGTTTTTATCACAACCTGCTGCTTCCCTGCACTATATACACTCTGCAATTATCCACAAAGGCAAAAATCTGTTTGGCACAACTCGCATTGAAGCAAACACACTCCTGACAACTTTTTATTCTCACAATGGCTAATTAACACCTTGGCAGAGCCGCGAGTTCCTTTTCTCTGAAGGGAGAGAAAAATGCACCGTTGTGTCGTCGTCCTGCCTGTAGATAGTGTGTAACAGGGAAGCTTGGCGGCACAAGCTGAAACACTAACAGGCAGGTGTGCACGTTTGAGCTCATGGCACTTGGTTGTCTGTTACCATGGCGACCCCCCCAGAATATCCCCACGCAATACAAAGTGATATTTTTAATAAACTTGGAGGGCTCTGACTGTACGTCTGGTGCAGCTGTAAAGACGTGACCTTCTGCCTCGCAGGCTCAGCTTTGTGTCATTCAGCAGTTTGTGTCAGCGTCTCTGAAAGCCTCAGCAACAATTTACAATGAATGTTAAATGAGCACTAACTACTGATCAGGAATGATGTGTACTGTATGTGCTTGTTTATGTTTCTTTGTGAAGACAATTTTTCAACACATACTACACTGTGAGAACCAAAGTCCGGCCCCCATAAGGCTCAAATCAAATGTCGTTGGTGGGTTAGGGGTTCGGTTTAGTGTTAGGTATGTACTGGTAATGGTTAGGTTTAGGGTAAGGGTTAGGCTATAAAATAAATGAAAAATGAATGAAATTCAGTGCAAAGTCCATGTAAAGATAAGAAGACAAGCCTGTGTGTGTATGTGTGAGAGAGTGATACATGCACTTGTGATTCTGTCTGTGAGCGTGCACAAATGTGTATATTTACCACAGTATGACTCACAAACCACATCAGAGGTTATGCTGCAGAAAACTGAGACAACGCAGTTTCACAAAGGAAGCCAACCCTGATAAAACTGAAAGAGCAACAGGCACAACACACACACACGCACGCACGCACGCACGCACGCACACACACACACACAGGAAGAGTCACTGGAAATCCCCTTTTGTTCACCGAATGAATTGAACCTGGGACAATTAGAAATCTAAATTTCTTGTAATCAAAATTTCCTTTCAGTTTGTCTTTCAGTTAATTAAATCCTTCTCTAATCAATCACTAGTCAAAATTTTAATTAATCTGAGGGACAGGGCCGGCCCAAGCCTCTTTGGGGCCCTAAGCAAAATTTGGATGGTAGCCCTCTTTTTCTACTAATACATGTATGTAATGTGAATTACTGCAATCAACGGTCAGATGGTTTTATCATTCTCCCACCTGATAAAACGTATCGCAAATCTGACAGCCCTTTTAATGTATATATGTAATCTATTGCAGGGGTGTCAAACTTATTTTAATTTTGGACCACAAGTTCATGAATGTCCTCAAAAAACACCAGTATGCAATGTATTTTAGTGCAAAAGTGGCATCTATTTTATTATCTTTGGTTAAAAAAAACTGCAACACTAATGTTCAAAATAATTTGTAGTGCACTGCAACACTAATGTTCAAAATAATTTGTAGTGCAAGATCAACAGATAAAAATAACTTATGTATAAAAAATTTAATTGTGCAAAACAGACAAAATAAAAATAAAATAAAAAAAATCACTAATTTCTTTCTTTCCTTTCTGCATGTATGGAGCAATTTCTACATAATCAAATGTACATACACACAAATATATGATATATGTTACATATATCATTATGAAAATAAAAATCTGAACTTTATGATGAAGTTGTTTGTAATGGAATCATATCATAAAAAAACAAAACAAAAAAAAACACCAGTATGCAATGTATTTTAGTGCAAAAGTGGCATCTATTTTATCATCTTTGGTTAAAAAAAACTGCAACACTAATGTTCAAAATAATTTGTAGTGCACTGCAACACTAATGTTCAAAATAATTTGTAGTGCAAGATCAACAGATAAAAATAACTTATGTATAAAAAAATTAATTGTGCAAAACAGACAAAATAAAATAAAAATATAAAAAAATCACTAATTTCTTTCTTTCCTTTCTGCATGTATGGAGCAATTTCTACTTAATCAAATGTACATACACACAAATATATGATATATATGTTATATAAATCGTTATGAAAATAAAAATCTGAACTTTATGATGAAGTTGTATGTAATGGAATCATATCATAAAAAAAATATAAAAAAATACTTAGCTCCTCTTCGGGGGCCCCCTAGTGACCCTGGGGCCCCAAGCGGCCGCTTAGTTCGCTTATGCCTTGGGCCAGCCCTGCTGAGGGATTAGAGTGACACCGACTTAATTTCACTTACCGGTAATCTTTTCTAAGTTGCATCAAACTGATTTTTGCAGGAAACTGCACAGATATCTGCAGCTTCTTAAGTGCAATACAAAATGTTCACCAGTAGATGTCCCCATCGACCTAAAAAATCAGATTCCCTCTGATTAAAAAGTGAAGTAGATGAGGAATTACAACAAATAATTTATTTTATAAAATTCACCAAGTTAATTTTAACTACAGTAAACAAATGGAACCATAAATCCAATTTTATTTTATTTTTTTGCCTCCTTCCATGATCTGGGATGAATTTTCTGTGACATTAGTGGCTAGAATGGAACGGCCTCTTGCAGATGAAGTGTGATGTAATTGCCTGTTAGAAGCCTCTAATTAGAGAGGGAGAAGAGGGAGTCAGGACCTGCAAGAATCCATGATGCCAAGTGGCAATTAGCCCCTCACTCTCCCGCATGTAGCATCATTGTTACCGTAGGTGGAAAAGGACAGACGGTCCACATGACTCTATTTTTAGAAAATACAGTTGTTTCCCTAAATACATCTTTGTAAACACAAAATTATTTTTTAAGTAAAGTATCACTTTTAAGCACTTGTGTTCATTATGGAGGCAGAAAATAGCCTTTTTTGTTGTTGGTTTAAGACAATAATCCAGGCAAAATGTCCAACAAAGCTCAGTCAGGTCATCTGGACAGTCTGGTTTTTTTGTTGCTTTTTGTTTTTGTTGAAATGTTTTGTCCTTCATCCAAAGGACTTCATCAGTCCAAGGAGCCACAACAAACTCGGTCCCACAAGCAGTGCACTCACATAGTGGACCAACCAGTTTGATGGTGATAAGATGGTTTCTGGAGCCCGTCCTCTCCCCTGTCCACTCTTCTGAGGCAGCCATAGTCAAAGTGGTTCAAAACAACGAAGTTCATGTTCAATGAACTTTGGATGAAGGACGAAACGTTTCAACAATTAAATAAAAAAAGTCCAGAGGACCTGACCTAACTTTGTTGAATGTGTCAGATATGTTCTTTAGAGCATTTATTAGGACAAAATAAAGGTCTGAATGAAGAGAGCGGGTTGACTCACAGTTAAAATAATTTTAAGCAGACAAATTTTGAATTTTTTTGTCAGATGACCTGATTGAGAATTATCGGATTTGATACCTGGATTATTGAGCATGAACTTTCTTGTCTTCTTAAATTTATGGTATTTTCAGGTAATCGGATTTACATTAATGTAAAGTTACATACAAATGGAGTTGAAATCGACAGAGTTTATGAGACAAACATTTTAGGTATCATTCTGGATAGCAAACTTAGTTGGAAGCCTCATATTGAATATATTAGAAATAAAATTGCAAAAACTATTGGAATATTGTTTAAAATAAAAGATTTAACAACTGTAAAAGGCTTGCATATAATATACTCTTCCTTGATTATGCCCTACTTGTTATATTGCTCAGAAATATGGGGAAATGCTAATAAAACTACTATTGACGTATTAATAAAGTTACCAAAAAAAGCAATTAGGCTTATTAATAAAGTGGGATATTGTGAATCAACTAATAAACTTTTTATTCAAAATAATACTTAAAAATGTAATGACATTGTTTATATAAAAATACTGGAAATAATGTATAAAGCACTGAATAAAAGTCTTCCCTCTGGAATTCAGAAATTATTGAAGTTAAGAGAGAGTAAATATAATTTACGAGGTTTGTTAATATTTGAACAAGGTAAAGAGAAAAGTAAAGTAAAATCTAGATGTATTTCAATTATCGGTGTGAAACTGTGGAATGAACTGAATGATGATCTCAAATTACGTTTTTTTTTGGTGAGCTTCAAAAGAGCCTTAAAATGTAAAATTATAAAAGCTTATGGAGATGTTATGTAAATGTATATATGTATTATGTAACCATGTATGTATGTAATGTGAGTATGCGTACATGTACATGATATATGTGGACAGTAGATATCTGTCATTATGTAGACTGCTGAGTCTATGAATAGGGTAGGCAAGTATAAGCCTTGCTTCAGCCTATTCCTTTTTTGGTAAATGATTGATTTACCATTTTATATTGTTTTCTTTTTGTTTGTAATTTTTTTAATTTACCAAAATAAAGTTGAATAGAATTTTTTTTAAATTTTTTTATTGAATTGGATGGAGATTTGTAGGAGGTCAGATAGGTAAGGAGGGGCAAGGTTGTGGATAGCTTTGAAAGTGAGAAGTAGAATTTTGAAGACAATGCGTGATTTAACCGGGAGCCAGTGGAGCTGCTGCAGGACAGGAGTGATGTGATTATAGGAAGAGGTTTGAGTTATGACACGGGCAGCTGAGTTTTGGACCATCTGTAACCTGTGGAGAGATTTGTTAGGGAGGCCAAAGAGAAGGGAGTTGCAGTAGTCGATACGGGAAGTCACAGGACTGTGCACAAGGATGGCTGTGGAGCTGGGTGTGAGAGAAGGACAGAGACGGTTAACATTTCGGAAATGGAAATAGGCAGACCGAGTAACATTGTTGATGTGTGAGGTGAAGGAGAGAGTGGTGTCGAGGAAGACACCAAGAATCTTGACCTGAGGAGAGGGGGATAGCAGAGAGTTGTTAAGGGGGATGAGAAGATGTACTGATTTTGAAATAGAGTTTTTGGTACCAACAAGAATGATTTCAGTTTTGTCACTGTTTAGTTGAAGGAAATTGTTAGAAAACCAATTATTTAGCTCATTGAGACAGTCGGTGAGGATGGAGGGTGGGTGGGTGGAGTTTGGTTTTGTAGACAAGTAGAGCTGTGTGTCATCAGCATAGCAGTGGAAATGGACGCCGTATTTGCGGAAGATGTGACCTAGAGGAAGGAGGTAAATGATGAAGAGGAGGGGTCCGAGGACAGAGCCTTGGGGGACACCCGTGGAGACGGGGTAAGACTGGGAATGGAAGGATTTAATCTGAATTAATTGAGTGCGGTCAGAGAGATAAGAGTTGAACCAGTCTAACGGAGTACCTGAGATGCCAATGGAGGTTAGTCTGTTGAGGAGGATAGAATGACAAATGGTGTCGAAGGCAGAACTTAGATCAAGTAGAATGAGGATGGACAGAAGACCAGAGTCAGCAACAAGAAGAAGGTCGTTAGTAATTTTTATTAGAGCTGTTTCGGTGCTATGGTGGGGGTGAAAACCAGATTGAAACCCTTCATAAATGTTATTGTTTGACAGGTGAGAGTGACGTTGACTAGCAACAACTTCTTCAAGAACCTTGGAAGTAAAGGGCAGATTGGAGATCGGACGAAGATTACTGAAGTGGGTAAAGTCAAGACCTTGTTTATTGATGATGGGGGTGATGGCAGCAGATTTGAAGGCTGTGGGAACAATGCCAGAGGTTAGGGAGGAGTTGATGATGTTAGTGATGATAGGGAACAGAGACGGGAGACAGGATTTAACAAGAACTGTGGGAAATGGATCAAGTTGAAAGGATGAAGACTTAAGCCCCCGGTAGAGCTCAGCGTACTGCTTGTACGCCACTCTACGCGCGCATTCTGTGCGCACGCGTTCGCTGGCAAAGCTCTTCTCGCGTTAAATGCTCGCGTTTTCGCTCCAAATCCTTGTTGTAATTTGAGTAGCTGCGCGCAGAGCAGGACAAACTGAGGTCGCTGATTGGTCACTTGCTGACACGCCTACTGAAATGATTGACAGCTCGGGTGAGAGAACTCATGAGCAGCCCGCTGCGGTGTTCTGCTGCGGTGTTTCTACTTTATATGTTAATAAAAAGTTCTAAGAAATAAAAATAAAAACAGGGAGCGCTTTTCCTGCAGCCCACAGCCCACCAGGAAATATTTAAAACCTCGCGCAGCCAGGTAGGACCTGAATTCATTCATTTCAGTCATGGAGTGAATGGAGGAAGAAGCGATTACTTGACTTTTGGCAAAAAAAACAAAAGAAAAGGCCCGATCAGCGATAAAGAAGAGGAATTTAATTCATTTGTGTAACATACAAAACAGTCCGGCCACGGCCAGTTTATTGTGAGACAACGCGCATCGCGTACGCGGTCGTAAAAAAAGAGCTTTGCGCGTTCGTGCCCTGCGGGGCTACGCTTGTGCCTCTGCGTACGTACGTCGTACAGAGGCGTACTGCATGTACGCTGAGCTCTACCGGGGGCTTTAGACTTGCTGATAATGTCAGCAATGTCATCAGCAGAGGGGAGGGAGAAGACAGAGAAAGGGAGGGAGGGATGGGGGAGTTCAACATAGATGCTGGGGGCAGTATTTGGTCCAAGGTGTTTATGAATTGAAATAATCTTTTCATTGAAATATGACATCAGTGAGTTGCAAAATTCTGTGGAAACCATGTGAGAGGGTAGAGAGTTAGGAGATGAGACAGAACGGTGAAGGAGAGAGAACAATGGCCCTCATTCACGAACCGTTCGTACGCACAGATTTGTTCTTAAACTGTGCGTACGAGTGATTTAGGATCATTTGTGGCATTCAACAATGTTTTCGTATCCTAGGATTTTTTTCAGATACGAACAAAATTTACGAGTGGTCCGGACCTGTCGTAAATTTACGAGCAGTCGGTCCGCTGTTATCCAGATGGATTTCCTTCACTAATAACTTCATATTTCGTTATTTAGAAAATATTTTGGGTTTAAAAAAATCACGCACCATAATTATTCTTGACAATAGGTTATTCTGTTTGAATTAGAATTATAATTTTAAGTTTAATTTGTCTGGTGTGTCGCGCAGGCTTCAGTGAGTCGTGCGCTCCCCTTGGTCATCAAAGCCGCTCCTCATATTAACACCCAGGTACATAAAATTCCCATACACCGCCGCAGAACAAGTACGAATTAAGACTGATCTTGTGCCAAACACCATCGGAGCAATAGATTATTATATCTGATTCGAAATATAACCTGCAGAATGTGGTTGCGCGCTGACCAGGAGGTGCGCGCATGACCCATTTGTGCTGCAAAACATGTTGGCACGCGTCTTGCAGCGTGGCATTTATTGTCCACCATCTCTAAGCAGACTTGACCACCTCCTGTCCGTGCTGCGGCGAGACGTTTGTTTGAAGCCATTTTCAGATCAAACCATTTATTCTTGATTTCTGATACTGTACGACCCACGGGAGACAAAACATATGCACTACAATATTAATATGAAGTTAACTGTAGTTTCGAGACATTTTAAAATGCTTCTGTTCAAAAACACATCCGACACTTGCGGGGGGGTGGGGGGTAGCGGTGCGCCACAGCTCTTCTGAATAAGTGAAACTATAATGTAACACAGTACACTAAAATTAAAGATATTTGACCATCCGACACTTGCGGGGGGGTGGGGGGGTAGCCACAGCGCGACTGAGAGCAGATCTCCGAACGCGTGAAGTTCCTCCTTTTACTTCTTGAGTTTGAATGAATGGACACTTCCTGCTGTCAGAAGGCAGGAAACGTGGCCTTATATGGTGTTTTGAGGGGTGGGAATTATGTAAATGACCTCTCCGTGTGCACGCGCAGCTGTTTAGAACAGGTGGGATTCATCATATTTACGCAACCCATTTACACACGTTTCCTCAGGATAGAAGACTTTGTTGAATCTGACGTGGCATGTTCGTACGAACGCTTCGTACGAACAAAAGTAGGAGAAATTTAGGATAAAAATACGAACATTTTCGTGAATGAGGGCCAATGTCTCTAAATTGCCAACATTGGAACTGATGACATCAGAGAAGTAGCTGGATTTGGCTTGAGAAATACTGTTCTTGTAATGGATGATGTGGTTTGCATAAAGTTTCTTGTGAATTGTGAGACCGGATTTTTTATAGAGACGCTCTAGCCGCCGACCTTTGGATTTCAGGGAACAGAGTTCTGGAGTGAACCAGGGTGCAGAGTTGGAGAAGGAAACAGACCGGGTTTTCAAAGGAGCAACAGAGTTAAGGATGTTGGTGAGGCTGTTGTTGTAGAATGTGACAAGGTCATCTGGGTTAGAAGAATTGAAGGTGAAGAAGGTATTATCAATATGAGATAAAATAATGTCATGGTTGATATTCTTGATATTACAGAAGGAAAGAGTGTGTTGAGGTTTCTCTGAGGAAAATTTAAAATTGACATTGAATAAAATCATCTGGTGATCAGTAAAAGGAAGTTCATCAGAAGAACAGTTAAGAGGAGAGAGTCCGGAGCAGCAAAGTAAGTCCAAAGTGTGGCCCTTTATGTGGTTTGGAAAGTTGATGAATTGTTGGAAGCCACAGCTGTCCAGGCAGGATGTGAAGTCTCTGGTGAGGGGGTTGTTGTCTTCATCCATATGAATATTGAAGTCTCCAAGCAGGATAATTATGGGTGAAAGAGCTGAGAGATGGGTGATGGGTGTGTCATTCATGAAAGAGTTGTTTACTTTTGGTGGGCGGTAGAAAGTGGCAACAACGGTGGGGGTAGGGCCGGAGAGAAGACACACAGTGTGTTCAAAGGAGGGGGAGGGAGGTGTGTGAACCAACGTGACCTTCCAGTTCTCGCGGTGAAATATCATGAGACCTCCTCTGCGACCGGACTCGCAGGATTTGGCGATGTAAACAAACCCCGGTGGGGTAAACTCATTCAAATGAAAAAAGTCATTTTGTTGTTGCCACGTTTCTGTTACAGATGAAATCTAGCTTACCGTCAGATATTAGATCCTGAATAAGCTGACCTTTGCCCGTGAGAGAGCGAACGTTCAAAAGTCCAAACTTTACGGAAGAGACGGAGGTAGCGACTGGAGCGTTAGCTGACCGAGCTAGGTTTGCTAACATGCTGCTACTGTTAGCGGCCCGAGCATTGCTGTGTAAGGAATGGCAAGAGTCAGACCAGATGGAGTTCATGGGATTAGCCTTGTCAGAGTTGAGTCTACGGCGGGAGCCACGGTGAATATATCTCCGACGAGGATGGAAGGCAATTTCCTGAAGAGGGAGCACGGGCGGGATGGCCAGTAGAAAGCGAAGGCGAAGGAGCTCGACGGCTGAGTAATGGAGAAGGCCAGATGCTGGGTGGTGGAGAATGATCAGCTGGAGAGTCCAAACCAGAGCAGGCAGCAGGTAAATCCAAGTAAACTGCATGTTTGATGATGAGACGAGCCAGAGACTTAGAGTAGAAATGCCCAGACAAGGATCCGTGAAAAAAAAAAAAAAACTAGATTTTAAGGACACATTTATAATTCGATTTACGATAATTGGTTCCTGCTCTTTGGATTCAGCTGGTTGCTGGTTTTATCTACGATCATGAAGAAGTCGTCTGCATCAAATTGGGACCCGATCATGCTGCTTGCCTTTGTGATGGCTTAGTTCGTGCCCGTGTACCCAGACTCTATTGCCTTGGGCAGAATGGATCAGATCTCAGGGATTTTTACTCAGGCACGTTTTCATTGGTGAGGCCACATAATTTGGACATTCTGGAACTGTTTTTGGACCAACACAGACTCAAGGTAGATGTCATTATGTTCTGCCTGTCCCCAAAACAACTGTGTGCTTATCTGAATCTGGCTACCCCGGCTGGCCTTGAGGGCCACCTTATCTGAATAAGCCTGGAGGACATGAAATCTGACGCTCAACCCTGCCCATCAAGGAATTTTACTGTCTACCAGAGTGAACCAGCTGAATAAACATTCTGTCATCATTTCAGGACTCTTGGATTCTCATTAGCGTTGACCTTAGCCATTCCTCGACATCCCTTGAGAATGTTTACGGATTTCATTGGAGGGAGTTGGCTGATTATTCCATTCTTATCAGAACTCTTACAGTGCCCTCGAGAGCGTCCATGGACATTGCTCACCATTCTCAGTGTCTCCCCTCTTCTGCGGAATGTCTACGTCACTATTTGCTTGTTTGCGCAAGGTATTTTTTTAATATCAGAAAATTTCTTCTCAGGCAAGAAGAAAAATTTTAATAGGAATTTTTTTGCCTCCAATTCATAATGTGTCCAGTTTCATTACTTTTTGTCTGTCTAAGCAGATCTCACTTGTAAATGCGTCTTCTAGGCTCAATGTGACTTATCTGTCTAAATAAAGGTTGAATGAATGAATATCAGTTGGGTTCTATTTGAAACAACCACAGGGCCCAATTGCTGTCAGTTACAATTAATAAAAGCCACCAATAGTCACAAAACATAAAAAAAATCTAAAAAGCCAAGTAAAAGCAGCTTTAAAATAAATAAAAACATAATCAGTTAAGTTTCGTCTTTCATCCAAAAGACTTGCCATAAACAGTTGTATAAATAGCACCTTTTCAAAGTGGATTAAACCAGTCTGCTGGGGGTTTCCACAAACTAGCTTTTCACATGTAAAAGGAGTCGGTCTAACAATCGATCATCAGCGCCTAACAAATAAAATGAAGTAAAAAGTGAACATCTCTGTTGGTGTTAAAAACCAAGGAGAAGAGATGGATTTTAAGGAGGGATATAAAAGCTAACAGGTAAGAGGCCTGTCTGATAACTTGGCAGGCCATTCCACATTTTAGGAGCAGAGGAATCACAATCCCCTCAAAGCTTAGTTTTTGGGATGCTTCTGGTCTGCTGACCTGAGAGAATGATAGTGGGTGTAGGTGTGTAGCAGCTCAATGAGGATGGGCGAGGCAAGATCGTTTAAAGGTTTAAAAACGAAAAGTATTTCAAAATGAATCCTAAAATGTACAGATGACTAAGTGCAGTGAAGATAAAATTGGGGAAATGCGTGTTTTATGTGTCCAAGAGACCAAGTGGAAGGGCAGCAAGGCTCGCAGCATTGGAGCAGGGTTCAAACAGTTTTACCATGGTGTGGATAGAAAGAGAAATGGAGTAGGGGTGGTCCTGAAGGAGGAGTTGGCAAATAATGGAGTCGAGGTGAAGAGAGTGTCAGATAGGGTTATGTGCCTAAAGGTAGAAGTAGAAGATCTGATGCTAAACATCGTCAGTGGTTATGCTCCACAGGTTGGATGTGATGGGGACAAGAAAGATACCTTTTGGAAAGATCTGGATGAAGTATTAGAGAGTATTCCCAGGGAGGAAATACTGTAGTGGTAATCAGAGCAGACCTGAATGGACATGTTGGTAAAGGAAACAGAAGGGATGAGGAAGTGATGGGTAGGTTTGGTGTCAAGGAAAGAAACCAGGAAGGACAGATGGTGGTGGATTTTGCCAAGAGAATGGAAATGGCTATAGTGAATACCTATTTCCAAAAGAGGGAGGAACATAGAGTGACCTACAAGAGTGGAGGAAGGAGTATGCAGGTCGACTACATTCTGTGAAGAAGAGGAAAACTGAGATTGGAGACTGTAAGGTTTTGGCATGGGAGAGAGTGGCCAGGCAGCATCGGATGGTTTTGTGTAGAAGGACTGTTGTTGTGAAGAAGAGAAAAAGAGTAAAACCAGAGAAGAATACCAAATGGTGGAAGCTGAAGAAGAAAGAATGTTGTGAGAAATTCAGAGAGGAACTGTTATGGTGTAGTCACACCAAACAGCTTTTCAACCTCCAAAAAGCTCGTCACGCACGCAAGTGGACGCACTTTGTGTCCAGACCAAAAAGCCAGAACGTGAAACAGCTGCAAAACTGCTGCGGGGTGTGTGGGAGGAGCTTACCGGTGTACCGAGTCGTCACTGCACTCCGCCAGGCGAGGAGCTTTTTATTTCTGTCTCAGTAGAGCAGACTTGACTGGTCGTGAAGGAATTGTCGCGAACACACAGCTACAATGAGTTTCTCTTCCATAGTCCATGACTCCGCGGGTTTTTTCTGTGTCCCACAAACAATACGTCACATGCGCAATCGTTTCCGCGTCACTGGTTTCCGCGTCACATAGGGACTCTCCCCCTGACCCCCTCTCTTCTCCCCCGACTCTCCCTGATTGGTTGACACACCAACCAATCAGGTAGAGTTGAGCGGCGTTTGAAAGTTTGAA